>BMAO01001689.1:0-19664 GCA_019973975.1 Trichonephila clavata | reverse complement strand
AAAAAATGTTCGGAAATTTCATAAATATGTACACATAACAAACACTTTACTGACATACTGCAGAAATTTTTCTCTTTCTATGCGGCGTCGAATGACAGCATTAAAAAATTCGCAATTGTAATTTACGTTACTTTTTTTTACAAAATTTATGAGAATCTACTTCCATAACAAAATAAATAATTAAATTACACATTGTAACATTTTAAAATCATTTAATTCTCATGCCATACCAGAGAAGTTTTTAAAAGGCACATATAGAATTCACTGCTACTCATTGCAATCCAAAGTAACGCATCTTCCTGTTTTAAATTAGTTCAAAATCACTATAGTCAGTTGAGTATACAATATGAATTGATTTATTTTTTCGGCACTACAATTGATACCTTTTACTCAAATGTCTATTGGTCATTATCTTGTAAACGCCACGAAATCCAGATATGTATGATCGAAGCTCTTTTTTTTTTGGAATTCCATACTCTTTTGCAATTACTTTTAAGAAAATGCTTTTCCGATTGATTGGAAAGCTGAATCCCTGCAAATACTTCATTCCTCTCAAAAATCTGGTTCTTCTGATCTGTCTTTTTAACCTATCAAATTATATGATAATTCGAATATCACTAGAAATTTCATCTTCTATCAATCATGGGCTCTTGTCATGTTGAGAAATAAAACTGAACCAAGATTGTCCGGAGACTGTTCATAACAAATGAAGAGAAAGTACTGAAGTGCACATATGTGCATTGATAGAAAACATTACAACGGAACCAAAGCGTTAAAATTCATATATATACGAACAGAAAAAATCGCTTAAAAAGAATTTCATAAAAATAGGTTCTGCTGTACTTAACTGTATTTTTAAATAAATTTTGGTTTAAAATTTGATTTTTTTCTTCTAAATAATACTGTTTTTCCCCAACTCTTATTTATCTCGACTACTCGGTCCTATAAGGGGGAAAATGGTGTAATGGGGATACCTTTTGTTTTCCCTTTGGCCCACGCTCTTTGCAGTAGACTAGAGGCAGGAGTAAGCCCACTAATCGGCTCTGATTACTCTTCGGTGTTCCGGAGAGACATAGCTGCAAGGGAATTGCCGAAGACAATGGGTGTCAGCTTTGCCCGTAAGAATCATCCCCCTGATCTGTAGTGTTATAACCTTGGTACAGTAGTGAGCACCGAACGTGGTTGTTGCCAGATGACAGACACACTGCCTCCAATGTTGGACTAAGAGGTGGGTGAAGGCAAGCCGGAATAAACTTCAAATAATTTTCTTTTTAAATTTTTCGTATAATTTACTCATATTTTTATATTGAAGAAAATTGATTATTTTTGTATGAACACATCTGTACTGTATTTTGCTTGTGAATCAGAATAAATAACTACCATCAAATCCGACACAACATATTATTATTTAAAGGAATTTAGAACTGAAACATCAAATAAAATCAATCTTGAAACAATTTTCAGCCTTCTAAAATATTTGACTCAGTTTTGTTTTTCTGAATGTGATATTGTTTTTAATAATGGTATTTTGATACTTTCTTAAAATTAACATCCTCCACCGTCCTATCGGAACATAAGGCGTCTTGCAGTCTTGAATAAAGCTGATGTTGCCTCAGAAGAGAAGAACTCCATATTACCTTACTTGACAACATGAAGTAGAGAGGGACAATCCAAATAGATTCTTTCCAGTCAAGGTACGGTTTGCAGATATCGAAATGCAGTGAATCGTCAGGTCGATCTGAAGCAAATGGCCTGCCAAAAACTATGTCCGGTGATGGACTCTAAAACTGCACAGCCTCGCCCTAGGTAGGACAGAAAGCAGTACATCTCTGGCCATCCAGTAGGCAAGTCTAAGATTTACCAACTGCTAGTTCTGTACAGTGGATATACTTTCTGACGAAATGTATCCCTCAGAAGTTGCTTTGTATGTATGAGAGGAATCGGAAGACAAGGCGGATGAAGCGTCGAAACCTCTTTGTTCATTTACATGAATGCGCAATGGGAAGGAATCCAATGTAGGACGACCTCTCTTGTACTACCAAGAAATGAGTCAATAAGTTCTTTGCACTTGAACTCAAGTTCTGATGGGAATATATTGTAGCCAGATAGGGTCTTGAATGCGTCTTGGGAATCTATGAAGATTACAATACCAAACTGAAAGTAAATACTTTTCATTTTACTGATACCTTTAGTCATTCGGATATGTATATTTTAATTCAACTGAAAATAGTTATCAGGAAGATAATATATTTAACAACTTTCTTTTCAAAATAACGATCCCGTTTTAAGAAATAAATATTTCATGCCACTTTTGACAGTACTAATCTAAACTAAGAGTGATCAATAAGGAAAACGAAATATTCTTCTTTGTTTTTTTATTTATTTACTTACAAAAACATTTTAAAAACAGAAAAGTGTTTTAGGAACTGAATATTCCAAATTAAATGCAAATATATTTACATTTATTTAATAAAGACATTATATTAAGTTAAACCTCCATAACTTAAATACATTATACTAATTGAGTTTTCAGAATACATTATTTTTCTATTTATTACGAAAACTTATGTAAAAGGACTAACAAATTTAGGAAAACACACAACTCGTAAATGCCTTATGTTAAAATAAAATAAATGAAATAACTCCTTATTCTACAGCAAATTCACTAAAAGGTTTTTATACATTGCCAATACATATTGTTTTGTAAAGGGAACAAATATCTTTGTGAAATCACGTAAAAATACATACCGTGTAAAATACAAAACGGTTAAAAAATTAGGAGCTGTTTTTTAAAGCCAAATTTTATAAATGAACGGTAAGAAAAATCAACACAATGGGATGTTTGATCTGAAATTTGACCAGAAAAATTGTCAAATGAATACCTTCTTTCTAAGAATTTATACATTTGGAACGGTTTAAAAAAAAGGACAAACCCATGGACATCAAACTAAAATACGTTTTGATTTCTGTGGACACAAATAAAATTGATGATTTCAGCAAAATAAAATAGATGATTGCTGTTAAGTTTCTAAATCATTTCATGTCTGTGAAAATCACTTTAAATAAAATAATTTTTTTGTTGTTGTTCTATTTTGTCTGCAGACGAGTGTATTTAATGACATTTCTTTAAAAATAGATACAAAATTTTACGTTATGTTGCACTGTACTCAGAGTTTCAAATGGGAAATTAAAGATAACCATTTATATTTAGAGAAAAAATGCTATTTCTATTTATTAACATGTAATAATAGATTTATATGGATGTTCTTAGAAAATTATGAATTGTACTTAAATATTTTAAAGAAAAATCTGTTTTGATATCTTGTAACCGAAATCCTTTTGACAAATGTGAAGATCATTCATTCATAAAATAAAAAACCTTGCGGTCAAGTTGCTGGATCCAAACTTACAATGGCTGCTATCATATCGATTACGTTTAAATTTTGTATGCTTAGTTATTTTGAACAATTCTTGATTCAACAGACGGTTTTTTATTATAAATTTTAGCACCACTATTTTTCATTAAATTCCTTGTATAAATCTTGTTTTTTTTAAGTAGAATGCAGTTACTTGAGTTCCTCTCAAAATTCTTTCAAGACAATGCCTTTCAATGGGCAAATTTTCTTAAAATAAGTTCGTGTGTCATATTCGCTAGTGGTCTTTTTCCATTGGGCTTACTGGCTTTCTTAAGTACGAGTCTCAAGCACCCGCTCATAACTTTTTGTCCCCCGCTCTTATCATTGAATTCATCTTTTCTTTCTTTCCCCGTCTGGAGGAAAGACATGCAAATTTAATACTTCGTTTGAAATATTTCCAACTTCTTAAATTTCGTTAAATTCAATTATTTTTTTTTTTAACTTTGAATTTTGTTTCAGTAAATCCTGTTTGAGTGAGGTAAATAGGGGCACCATAAAAAGAAACCGCACAAAAAATTATCGGAAATTTCATAAATATGTACACATAACAAACACTTTACTGACATACTACAGAATATTTTTCTCTTTCTATGCGGCGTCGAAGACAGCATTAAAAAATTCGCAATTGTAATTTACGTTACTTTTTTTTACAAAATTTATGAGAATCTACTTCCATAACAAAATAAATAATTAAATTACACATTGTAACATTTTAAAATCATTTAATTCTCATGCCATACCAGAGAAGTTTTTAAAAGGCACATATAGAATTCACTGCTACTCATTGCAATCCAAAGTACGCATCTTCCTGTTTTAAATTAGTTCAAAATCACTATAGTCAGTTGAGTATACAATATGAATTGATTTATTTTTTCGCACTACAATTGATACCTTTTACTCAAATGTCTATTGGTCATTATCTTGTAAACGCCACGAAATCCAGATATGTATGATCGAAGCTCTTTTTTTTTTGGAATTCCATACTTCTTTTGCAATTACTTTTAAGAAAATGCTTTTCTCCGATTGATTGGAAAGCTGAATCCCTGCAAATACTTCATCCACTCTCAAAAAATCTGGTTCTTCTGATCTGTCTTTTTAACCTATCAAATTATTGATAATTCGAATATCACTAGAAATTTCATCTTCTATCAAGCATGGGCTCCTGTCATGTTGAGAGAAAGAAACTGAACCAAGATTGTCCGGAGACTGTTTATAACAAATGAAGAGAAAGTACTGAAGTGCACATATGTGCATTGATAGAAAACATTACAACGGAACCAAAGACGTTAAAATTCCTATATATACGCACAGAAAAAATCGCTTAAAAAAGAATTACATAAAAATAGGTTCTGCTGTACTTAACTGTATTTTTAAATAAATTTTGTTTTAAAATTTGATTTTTTCCTCTAAATAATACTGTTTTTCCCCAACTTGTATTTATCTCGACTACTGTGTCCTATAAGGGGGAAAATGGTGTAATGGGGATACCTTTTGCTTTCCCTTTGGCCCACGCTCTTTGCAGTAGACTAGAGGCAGGAGTACGCCCACTCCTGTTAATCGGCTGCTGATTACTCTTCGGTGTTCAGGAGAGACATAGCTGCAAGGGAATGCCGAAGACAATGGGTGTCAGCTTTGCCCGTAGAATCCTCCCCCTGATGCTGTAGTGTTATAATCTTGGTACAGTAGTTCATCACCGAACGTGGTTGTTGCCAGATGACAGACACACTGCCTCCAATGTTGGACTAAGAGGTGGGTGAAGGCAAGCCGGAATAAACTTCAAATAATTTTCTTTTTAAATTTTTCGTATAATTTACTCATATTTTTATATTGAAGAAAATTGATTATTTTTGTATGAACACATCTGTACTGTTATTTTGCTTGTGAACTCAGAATAAATAACTTCCATCAAATCCGACACAACATATTATTATTTAAAGGAATTTAGAACTGAAACATTCAAATAAAATCAATCTTGAAACAATTTTCAGCCTTCTAAAATATTTGACTCAGTTTTGTTTTTCTGAATGTGATATTGTTTTTAATAATGGTATTTTTGATACTTTCTTAAAATTAACATCCTCCACCGTCCTATCGGACATAAGGCGTCTTGCAGTCTTGAATAAAGCTGATGTTGCCTCAGAAGGAAGAAGAACTCCATATTACACTTACTTGACAACATGAAGTAGAGAGGGACAATCCAATAGATTCTTTCCAGTCAAGGTACGTGTTTGCAGATATCGAAATGCAGTGAATCAGTCAGGTCGATCTGAAGCAAATGGGCCTGCAAAAAACTATGTCCGGTGATGGCTCTAAAACCTGCCACAGCCTCCGCCCTAGGTAGGACAGAAAGCTGAGTACATCTCTGTCCATCCAGTAGGCAAGTCTAAGATTTACCAACTGCTAGTTCTGTACTAGTGGATATATACTTTCCTGACGAAATGTATCCCTCAGAAGTTGCTTTGCATGTCTGAGAGGAATCGGAAGACAAGGCGGATGGAGCGTCGAAACCTCTTTGTTCATTTACATGATTGCGCAATGGGAAGGAATCCAATGTAGGACGACCTCTCTTGTTTTATTAAGAAATGAGTCAATAAGTTCTTTGCACTTGAACTCAAGTTCTGATGGGAATATATTGTAGCCAGATAGGGTCTTGATTGCGTCTTGGGAATCTATGAAGATTACAATACCAAACTGAAAGTAAATATTTTTTATTGTACTGACACATTTAGGCATTCGGGTATGTATATTTTAATTCAACTGAAAATAGATACCAGGAAGATTATATAATTAACAGATTTCTTTTCAAAATTACGATCCCATTTTAAGAAATAAATATTTCATGCCACACTTGACAGTACTAATCTAATCTAAGAGTGATCAATAATGAAAACGAAATATTCTTCTTTGTTTTTTTATTTATTTACTTACAAAAACATTTTAAAAAGCGAAAATTTTTTTAACAACTGAATATTTCAAATTAAATGCAAATCTATTTACATTTAATTAATAAAGACATTTTATTAAGTTTAACCTCCATAACTTAAATACATTATTCTAATTAAATTTTCAGAATATTTAAATTTTCTATTTATTACGAAAACTTATGTAAAAGGACTAACAAATTTAGGAGACCACACAACTTGTAAATGCCTTATGTTAAATTAAAATAAATGAAATAATCTTTATTCTACAGCAAATTCACTAAAAAGGTTTTTATACATTGCCATACATATTTTTTTTAAAGGGAACAAATATCTTTGTGAAATCACGTAAATACATACATACCGTGTAAAATACAAAAGCGGTTAAAAAATTAGGAGCTGTTTTTTGAAGCCAAATTTTATAAATGAACGGTAAGAAAAATCAACACAATGGGATGTTTGATCTGAAATTTGACAGAAAAATTGTCAAATGAATTACCTTATTTCTAAGAATTATACATTTGGAACGGTTTAAAAAAAAGGACAAACCCATGGACAATCAAACTAAAATACGTTTTGATTTCTGTGAACACAAATAAAATTGATGATTTCAGCAAAATAAAATAGATGATTGCTGTTAAGTTTCTAAATCATTTCATGTCTGTGAAAATCACTTTAAATAAAATAAATTTTTTTGTTGTTGTTCTATTTTGTCTGCAGACGAGTGTATTTAATTACATTTTTTTAAAATAGATATAAAATTTTACGTTATGATGCACTGTACTCAGAATTTCAAATAGGAAATTAAAGTTAACCATTTATATTTAGAAAAAAAATACTATTACTATTTATTAACATGTAATAATAGATTTATATGGATGTTCTTAGAAAATTATGAATTATACTTAAATATTTTAAAGAAAAATCTGTTTTGAAACTTTGTAATTGAAATCCTTTTGACAAATGTGAAGATCATTCATTCATAAAATGGAAACCCTTGCTGTCAATTTGTTGGATCCAAGCCTACAATGTCTGCTATCATATCGATAACATTTATATTTTGTATGCGTGGTTATTTTGAACAATTCTTGATTCAGCAGATGGTTTTTTTATTATAAATGTTAGCACCACTATTTTTCATTAAATCCCTTGTATAAATCTTGTTTTTTTAAAGTAGAATGCAGATATTCAGGATTGTATTCTAATGGGTTTCAAGACAATGCCTTTCATTGGGCAAATTTTCTTAAAATAAGTTTGAGTGTCATATTCGCTAGTGGTCTTTTTCCATTGGGCTTACTGGCTTTCTTAAGTACGAGTCTCAAGCACCCACGCATAACTTTGTGTCCCCCGCTCTTATCATTGAATTCATCATTTCTTTCTTTCCCCGTCTAGATGGAAGACACGCAACTTTAATACTTCGTTTGAAATATTTCCAACTTCTTAAATTTCGTTAAATTCAATTATTTATTTTTTTTTAACTTTGAAATTTTGTTTCAGTAAATCCTGTTTGAGTGAGGTAAATAGGGGCACCATAAAAAGAAACCGCACAAAAAATTATCGGAAATTTCATAAATATGTACACATAACAAACACTTTACTGACATACTACAGAATATTTTTCTCTTTCTATGCGGCGTCGAATGACAGCATTAAAAAATTCGCAATTGTAATTTACGTTACTTTTTTTTACAAAATTTATGAGAATCTACTTCCATAACAAAATAAATAATTAAATTACACATTGTAACATTTTAAAATCATTTAATTCTCATGCCATACCAGAGAAGTTTTTAAAAGGCACATATAGAATTCACTGCTACTCATTGCAATCCAAAGTACGCATCTTCCTGTTTTAAATTAGTTCAAAATCACTATAGTCAGTTGAGTATACAATATGAATTGATTTATTTTTTCGCACTACAATTTGATACCTTTTACTCAAATGTCTATTGGTCATTATCTTGTAAACGCCACGAAATCCAGATATGTATGATCGAAGCTCTTTTTTTTTTGGAATTCCATACTTCTTTTGCAATTACTTTTAAGAAAATGCTTTTCTCCGATTGATTGGAAAGCTGAATCCCTGCAAATACTTCATCCACTCTCAAAAAATCTGGTTCTTCTGATCTGTCTTTTTAACCTATCAAATTATTGATAATTCGAATATCACTAGAAATTTCATCTTCTATCAAGCATGGGCTCCTGTCATGTTGAGAGAAAGAAACTGAACCAAGATTGTCCGGAGACTGTTTATAACAAATGAAGAGAAAGTACTGAAGTGCACATATGTGCATTGATAGAAAACATTACAACGGAACCAAAGACGTTAAAATTCCTATATATACGCACAGAAAAAATCGCTTAAAAAAGAATTACATAAAAATAGGTTCTGCTGTACTTAACTGTATTTTTAAATAAATTTTGTTTTAAAATCTGATTTTTTCCCCCTAAATAATACTGTTTTTCCCCAACTCGTATTTATCTCGACTACTGTGTCCTATAAGGGGGAAAATGGTGTAATGGGGATACCTTTTGCTTTCCCTTTGGCCCACGCTCTTTGCAGTAGACTAGAGGCAGGAGTACGCCCACTCCTGTTAATCGGCTGCTGATTACTCTTCGGTGTTCAGGAGAGACATAGCTGCAAGGGAATTGCCGAAGACAATGGGTGTAAGCTTTGCCCGTAGAATCCTCCCCCTGATGCTGTAGTGTTATAACCTTGGTACAGTAGTTGAGCACCGAACGTGGTTTTTGCCAGATGACAGACACACTGCCTCCAATGTTGGACTAAGAGGTGAGTGAAGGCAAGCCGGAATAAACTTCAAATAATTTTCTTTTTAAATTTTTCGTATAATTTACTCATATTTTTATATTGAAGAAAATTGATTATTTTTGTATGAACACATCTGTACTGTTATTTTGCTTGTGAACTCAGAATAAATAACTACCATCAAATCCGACACAACATATTATTATTTAAAGGAATTTAGAACTGAAACATTCAAATAAAATCAATCTTGAAACAATTTTCAGCCTTCTAAAATATTTGACTCAGTTTTGTTTTTCTGAATGTGATATTGTTTTTAATAATGGTATTTTTGATACTTTCTTAAAATTAACATCCTCCACCGTCCTATCGGACATAAGGCGTCTTGCAGTCTTGAATAAAGCTGATGTTGCCTCAGAAGGAGGAAGAACTCCATATTAGTCTTACTTGACAACATGAAGTATAGAGGGACGATCAAATAGATTCTTTCCAGTCAATGTACGGATTTGCAGATATCGAAATGCAGTGAATCAGTCAGGTCGATCTGAAGCAAATGGGCCTGCAAAAAAATATGTCCGCTGATGACTCTAAAACCTGCCAGTGCCTCCACCCTAGGTAGCACAGAAAGCTGAGTACATCTCTGTCCATCCAGTAGGCAAGACTAAGATTTACCAACTGCTAGTTCTGTACTAGTGGATATACTTTCCTGACGAAATGTATCCCTCAGAAGTTGCTTTGCATGTCTGAGAGAAATCGGAAGACAAGGCGGATGAAGCGTCGAAACCTCTTTGTTCATTTACATGAATGCGCAATGGGAAGGAATCCAATGTAGGACAACCTCTGTTGTACTATTAAGAAATGAGTCAATAAGTTCTTTGCACTTGAACTCAAGTTCTGATGGGAATATATTGTAGCCAAACAGGGTCTTGATTGCGTCTTGGGAATCTATGAAGATTACAATAACAAACTGAAAGTAAATATTTTTCATTTTACTGATACCTTTAGGCATTCGGTTATGTATATTTTAATTCAACTGAAAATAGATACCAGGAAGATTATAGAATTAACAGATTTCTTTTCAAAATAACGATCCCATTTTAAGAAATAAATATTTCATGCCACACTTGACAGTACTAATCTACACTAAGAGTGATCAATAATGAAAACGAAATATTCTTCTTTGTTTTTTTTATTTATTTACTTACAAAAACATTTTTAAAAGCGAAAATTTTTTTAAGAACTGAATATTCCAAATTAAATGCAAATATATTTACATTTAATTATTAAAGACATTATATTAAGCTAAACCTCCATAACTTAAATACATTATTCTAATTAAATTTTCAGAATATTTAATTTTTCTATTTATTACGAAAACTTATGTAAAAGGACTAACAAATTTAGGAAACTACACAATTTGTAAATGCCTTATGTTAAATTAAAATAAATGAAATAACTCCTTATTCTACAGCAAATTCACTAAAAGGTTTTTATACATTGCCAATACATATTGTTTTGTAAAGGGAACAAAGATCTTTGTGAAATCACGTAAATACATACATACCGTGTAAAATACAAAAACGGTTAAGAAATTAGGAGCTGTTTTTTAAAGCCAAATTTCATAAATGAACGGTAAGAAAAATCAATACAATGGGATGTTTGATCTGGAATTTGACAGAAAAATAGTCAAATGAATTACCTTCTTTCTAAGAATTATACATTTGGAACGGTTTAAAAAAAAGAGCAAACCCATGGACTATCAAACTAAAATACGTTTTGATTTCTGTGGACACAAATAAAATTGATGATTTCAGCAAAATAAAATAGATGATTGCTGTTAAGTTTCTAAATCATTTCATGTCTGTGAAATTCACTTTAAATAAAATAAATTTTTTTTTATGTTGTTCTATTTTGTCTGCAGACGAGTATATTTAATTACATTTCTTAAAAATAGATATAAAATTTTACGTTATGATGCACTGTACTCAGAGTTTCAAATAGGAAATTAAAGTTAACCATTTATATTTAGCGAAAAAATGCTATTACTTTTTATAAACATGTAATAATAGATTTATATGGATGTTCTTAGAAAATTATGAATTGTACTTAAATATTTTAAAGAAAAATCTGTTTTGAAACTTTGTAATTTAAATCCTTTTGACAAATGTGATGATCATTCATTCATAAAATGGAAAACCTTGCTGTCAATTTGTTGGATCCAAGCCTACAATGTCTGCTATCTTATCGATTACGTTTAAATTTTGTATGCGTGGTTATTTTGAACAATTCTTGATTCAGCAGATGGTTTTCTTATTATAAATGTTAGCACCACTATTTTTCATTAAATTTCTTCTATAAATCTTGTTTTTTTAAGTAGAACGCAGTATTTTGGGTCTTCTCCTAAATTCTTTCAAGACAATGCCTTTCAATGGGCAAATTTTCTTAAAAGAAGTTCGAGTGTCATATTCGCTAGTGGTCTTTTTCCTTTACGCTTATTGGCTTTCTTAAGTACGGGTCCCGCGCATAACTTTGTGTTCCCCGCTCTTATCATTGAATTCATGTTTTCTTTCTTTCCCCGACTAGATGGAAGACACGCAACTTTAATACTTCGGTAAACTCATTTATTTATTTTTTTAACTTTGATATTTTGTTTCAGTAAATCCTGTTTGTGTGAGGTAAATAGGGGCACCATAAAAAGAAACCGCACAAAAAATGTTCGGAAATTTCATAAATATGTACACATAACAAACACTTTACAGAATATTTTTCTCTTTCCATGCGGCATCGAATGACAGCATTAAAAAAATTCGCAATTGGAATATACGTTACTTTTTTTTACAAAATTTATGAGAATCTATTTCCATAACAAAATAAATAATTAAATTACACATTGTAACATTTTAAAATCATTTAATTCTCATGCCATACAAGAGAAGTTTTTAAAAGACACATATAGAATTCACTGCTACTCATTGCAATCCACAGTACGCATCTTCCTGTTATAAATTATTTCAAAATCACTATAGTCAGTTAAGTATACAATATGAATTGATTTATTTTTTGGCACTACAAATTGATACCTTTTATCTCAAATGTCTATTGGTCATTATCTTTTAAACGCCATGAAATTCAGATATGCCTGACCGAAGCTCTTTTTTTTTGGAATTCCATACTCCTTTTGCAATAATTTTAAGAAAATGCTTTTCTGATTTATTTTAAAGCTGAATCCGTGCAAATATTTCATCTGCTCTCAAAAAATCTTCTTATTATTATTTGTCTTCATATTATGAATTTAGTGATTGTGCCACTGCCATTGAAAGAGTTTCATTTTCAATCAAGCATGGGCTGCTGGTTTGTTGAGAGAAAATCAAATGAACGAGTATTGTCGGGAGACTGTGATAGAAAACAGTATAGAGGCATCAATGCCGTTGGAATTCCTATATACCGCACAGAAAAATCTTACAAAATAAAATGGCATCAAGAAGGACCGCAGAAAAACAGGTTCAACTGTACTTAACTGGATTTTTATGTAAATTTTTTTTCCTTCTTTTTCTAAAACGGTTTCCGTGTGCGACGCACGTTCCATAAAGAGGAAAATGGTATCTTGGGGATACTTTTTACGTTCCCCTTGGCCCACGCTTTGCTGTAGCAGGGAGGCATGCGTGACCCACTCCTGCCAATCAGCTGGAGATATATCTTCGTTGTTCTGAGCGGATATTGCTATAGTGGTAGTGCTGCAGATAAGGCGTGCCGGGTTTATCTGTCGAATTCTCACCCTGATGTTTTAGTACTATATCCAGGGTGTTCTCTAGGTAAGTACCGATACTGGTTAATGTTAGTTGGGTAGCACACTGCTTCCTGCCTCCAATGTTGGACTCCATGGAGGGTAGAAGCACACAAGGATTAAATCCAGTTCACTTTTATTTATCCAATTAAGCTATTCCCCGCTAAGGGTCTCGTTGTACATATTTTCAACAGTGAACAAATTGCAACTATTTCTAGATCAGAATTAGCTTAGCTGCCCAACAATGGCATGCCTTAATTATCACTATTTGCTATTCATAGAGCTCTTACTGGAATAGACGGTGAACTGAAAAAATCGTGAAAAGTTCCCGTTTCCGAGATCTATTTATTTAAACTATATGTGCTTTACAAAATCATTCCTTTCTTCTCACGATTTCTTTTCTAAATAGCCCTGTATCGAAAAGTCCGCACGAAATCCTTAATACCTAATGTGGTGTTTTTTCTGAGACTGAACTGATGACCAACCCTGAAGTGAAAATCTTCTCTGTGGAATTAAACTTTGGGATAAAAGTAATGCTTTGCATTTTAGATAGATTAAGAATCAAAACTATGTATTAGGATATTAATTTTTCTTGAATTTAAACGTCCAAAGGGATTTGATTTCAATAACAAATATTTCCGTTTTCAAAAAGTTCAAGATTTAAATTAGATACTTAATTTTTTTTTTTACTATCAAGATTTTTAGTAAAACTCTTTAAATTAGTTTTACTGTTTTTAAATATCTCTCATTCAACAGTCACCTGCTAGTGACCTTGGATTCCTTTTATCTAATAGGTATGCCATCCAAAATTGGTGGATGGCCCACGAGCATAATTTTTAGTAATCTGTGTGCAGTCTCTAAACTTTGGTACAAACAATAAATTGCAAAATTTAATTTATTCAACATTTAAAGATTTTTTGCCTGGTTGAAAATGTTATGTTCAATTTCCAAAAAACGTTGAAGGGGGAACAAATGAATTGTAAATGCTTTCGAAATAGTAAACAAATTACTAGATGTTTTCGTTAACAGGGCAAATTTAGGATTATTTGCAACTGATATATACATATGAAAGACAATCACAAGTAGAACGCAACAGCTGACATTCTACATCATTTTACAAATGACCTCATTCAGCAACATGGTACAACTTTGTGGTTTAAGAGGGGTGGTACCTTGCGGGGTTTTGAAAATGCACATTGTGACGTACTTTTTGGATTCCTTATGAAACAGTAAATTCTTCTCCTTTTCATATGAGTTTCTTACGGTTCGTATAGCAAAAGAAAAAGTTTGGATATTAATTTATTTACTGTTTTTAAATAGCATAAAGTATTAACACAAATGTAATAAAAACGAAATATAGTTTCTTTCTGTTACCCACGAGATAACTTTTGAAAGACTCATAGTAGATCCTATTTTTTTTGAATAAAATTAAAGCTTAAAAGTATCTGTATATTCTGTATATCTTCAATTTTAAACTTATATCATATTTTAGTATTTCTTTTTAAATTAAAATAAATTGAAACAATACAAAATCACTATTTTTGTCCTATTCATCATATTACAAAATCAGTTCTACTGATTTCATCCAAAAATTGAGGCATACTGAATTCAGATAGACAAGTATATTATACATTGAAAACATAGCTCTGCTACTAATACTTTTTTTTTAATCTTGTGGGAAATTGGCAAATTTAGAAACTGAGAAAATGAAGTTAAAAGAAAAAATTTTAATCTTTTTGCATTAAAATATATCCTTTTACACCTAAAATGCATCCATTTCATATACTGTGGCTTGTTTTTTCTATTAAGTATTCATGCATATACTTTATCTTATTCTCGGCGTCTTACAAGCCTTTTTTGTGAGTGATACAAACAATTTCCACTCCCTTTAAAAAAAATATTTTAAAACCTACAATAATTTTTATAAAACCCATAAATTTCATAATATCTAGACAATTTTGTTAGTCCATCATCAAATATCACTGTTACTTCATTTTAAATCAGTATCAATTATAGTTTTGAGAGATCCTGATAATTTTGGTCAGTAATTCGAAGCTGTAAAATTGAGATTTTAAACCTTATCATTTGACCAGGGTTTAAAATTAAGAGGAGTGTCACCAACTGACTTCATATTGCTTCAAACAGCTAGATAGTGAGGAAACAAAAATTACAAATAAAAATAATTTCAAACAGAACCTAGCAAAAAATATGTTTTTTTTTTTTTTTTTTTTTTAAATTTTTTTTTTAAGCTAAGAGCGAAATTATTGTCAGATTTTTGCTTTAAAACCTTCTTAGCATTCTAAATTAATTTTTTAAAAAAATGTTTCTGAAAAATCGATTTTCTGAACGTTTAAGGATACTATGATAAGCATTAACTTTTGCATAACTTTTCTTTAGTGAATTCAAGTCTCGAACTTTCGATATGGAAGAAAAAAATTCTGTCACGATTTGGTGGCTGAATAAGAAAGGAATATGTAGTCTTCTATTTTAAACAAAATTTAGCCTTAACACTAATTCATACTAGTGATTTATTAGTTTCGCTGCAAAAAAGTCAGTATCATTTCATTCAAATAACGTGAAAAGTGTAATTTTGCTAATTTTTACAATATCAAAAAACAATTTTTAAAAATTGAAATTAATAATGTTAAAAATTATTTTCAACTTACTTGTTTAATTATTTGTAACTAATCGCAGCTTATATCAGTTTTATTTAAATTTTCTGCAATGATTCATTTTGTAAGAAGCAATAAATCTTTAGCGTCAAAATATAGCTGAAAGGAAATTAAAGAACTTCGCCACTAGGTCTTTGTAATTTTTTTTTAGGATTTCCGGATATATATTGTTCTTTTCTTTTCAATTATGAAGCAAAATCGATAAAAAAATTCTGAGTTAGACGTATAATTTAAGTTTTTTGTTAAAATTATGAAAAAATAAGAAATTATAAGTATTTTTAAAAGTTTTAAATGATATAATATCAAGATTTCTCCTCGATGTATTAAAAAAACACCAGAAATATTTCAGCGTACAGTTTTATTTCATTAAACAAATGTGTTCCGTTAGGATACAAAATTTTATTTCTGTCGATTTGCTGGTTCGTGTCCTCATTCTATTAAAGAATTGCCATACACAGATGAAATGGTGCGAGGTTCATGCTCTCCAAGGTCAATGATCTGATATAGGCGTGGTAAGGACGTTTAGAGAGTGAGATATTACATCAGCTAACTCGCCCTTCATTGATGATGGTGGGAATATAAACGGTTCATCGCCAAAGACTCAAAATATTCGACGTTTTAAAAAAAATCATCAATTTTTCTAAATCCCCATTCCGTTAGTTTGGACATTTCGTACTTTTCCTTTTAAATGCAATGAACGTAAATATTAAATCCGAGAAATTATGAGAGTGTTAGTATAATAGGATATATGAAAAATCCTTTCGCTTATGAAAATAAAGGTACTGGGTATGCATTTACAGGGTGGCGATAATTAAACTGCAAGTGTTCAAGAGGTGGTTTAAAAATAAATTATAATTTTTTAAAAAAACTAAAAAACACGCTTTTATACTGAATCGAACTAAAAAGTAAAAAAATAATTCGTAAAATAAGAATAAAATGATGAACGAGAAAATGAATGTCATTGGAGTAAAAGCGTGGGGTGCTCTATACATATATCATTTGTTATAGTTTCTAACTTCTTTTAATTCCGAAATTGCACCCCGCGCTTTTACCACACAACACAAACTTTTACGAAAATGGCACAGCACTATCTATCGGATGAAAACGGCGAATTTTTTGCCTTAAATATTTGACTTGCGCATGTTCTGAAACGTGTAGATACTAAATTTAACAAGAACATTCCCAGTGATTTTCTCCCCAGCAGCCCCTGAAAACTTGCAGTTTAAGTATAGCCCCCGTGCATTCCAATAATGTTGCCCTCTGATCGAAGTCGAAACCTGATTTAGATCAATATCCTATGAACAGCCCAAGACCAACAACAACAATCCTAGTAACAGCAACAGATCCTATCAACAACAATAACATTTCATGCGCAAGAGAAGGATTGAATTGCCTGTATAGGAACCAATGGCAAAAACAATTATATTTATTACTAATTCTAGTAATCGCACAAAAAGTTACAAATAGCTAAAAATGGAGATATGCTTGAAAAGGGCTGTATTTATAATTTAAATTAAATAATATCTATATGTGGATCCTTTTTCTTCCGAAATTCATGATATAAGGTTTAATTTTTATTTTTTTAGTGCAATGCAATGCATAACTTTAAACTTTCAGCCTCCATTCGCAAACTGTAGATTGTTTCAAATGAAATCACCTCAAGGGCAAAAGGACTTGCACTAAGTCATTCCGTTTCGGAATAATCTAACCTTGCGGCCATAAAAAATATCTTCAATTGCAAGCTATCATAGATGTACGGGACGACATTTGTGCAAAATCATTGAAATTCTTCCACCATATCAGGATATTAGTTTGAAATCCAATTTATTTTTCTACGCAGCAATTTCTCTCCTTATGCACGATAATTTCTGATTAAATTTTAAGAAATTCATAAGCTTCGAGCTAAAACTTTTCGTCCAATTACGTCCCAGGCTGCATCTCGCGAGGAACATTTGCCCTAAATTCTGAACTTTTCTTATGACCTTCTATAAAAGAGGAATGCGCAAATGAGTATACAATATCCAACAAATTGCATTCTTATTATAAACGTATTTTGAGCTTTTATATGGCACATTCTTTGAGTTAAGCCGTTCAGGACCTTGATCACACGTTTCTCCCTCCAATACCCACGCTTAATACATGAATGCGCTTCTCCTTCTCTGATGCCCACGATCACACTAGTGTGATCAAAGTGTTAAGAACGTTTTAATATTAACTTTAACAAAATACTAGTTGGCAGTTAAAGTCCGTTTTTTTTCCGAATAATGTTTATCAAAACTTTGAATTTCAATATTAGCTTTCGGCTCCAAATCTTTAAAAACTAAATCCTGGATATTTATGAGTATATAAACAACTGCACAAGTTTAGATTTAAGAACTTGTGATTTATTGTAATTTGGAATTTTATTTATATTTTGACAAAGTCGGAAAGAGAAGGAAAGCTTTTTATTTCGTTGGGCGTCAGGCATACATAAAATAGTTTCAGTATTTATTTTCTTTTTGGTTCATATTTACATCAATAATTTTAATTTTCAAAAAACAGTTATATAAAAAGAACATCTTCATAGAATAAACACGAAGACTCATTTTTAACGGAAAAAATAATATTTTTTGTTTCTGTGAATCCTTTTTTAATTCGGTAAGAATAAATGACTCTTTTTCCTTAATGTCGCATTTATACTTCCCTCAACCATATGAAAAGAAAACATAATACTAAAGCGAGTTAAGAAAGCACAAAATCCTTATAATGATTAATAAAAAAAATAGATTCATTAGCTGTTATTTCAAAGATTTGTATCAGTTATAACAGCATTAAGTAATTTTGAGAGTAAATTTATCGTTTGATATTTACCAGATAGTATTTTGTAAGTTTCTGTCAATTTTATTTTAATCATCATAGCGATAAGAGTACTTATTTTATTAAATTGAAAATATTTTCTTTAAAATTCGAAAAAAATAAATAACGAATAATAACTTTTTTAAATATAACGAAAATGTTTCACTGTATACATTCAGATATTATCAATTAAAGTATAATATAAATTTTAGCGTATTTGATTGCACTTAAGATTTTACATGAATTTTTCGATGAAATGAAGTTTAGCAGGGAAATTCGCTCGGTCTTGTTTGAGCGTATACTCTTGATCTGCGTGGTACTGGGGAAAAGCATCTTTTTCCTTTCGCCGATCCTGAAGGAGTTAAAACTAAAGAGTTGTATTAAAAAATTTAAAGAAACTGCTTTTGAAGAATTGTAAATGCAATCCCTTTTGCAAATGTGAAAATCTATTATTTATTAAAATTCAAAATCTTGCCATCGCATTGTTTGATCATACCCTCTAGTCAATGGTGTCATAGCTGCTATGTTTAAATTTTGTATACCTAACTGTTTTGAAACAATTGTTCATTAAATACATATTTTTTTTTTATTTACCAATATTTTTTATTAAAGTCCTTATATAAATATTTTTTTTTGATTGGATGCAATTCCCCAACATCCACTTTTTCGTGAATGGTTGTTGAAAGCTCTAAACAGTTTATACGGTCTTCGCTTCCACCTTTCGTGGAAGTAAATAGAGCAAAATTTTTGGAACTGGGACAGCTTGTGCACGCGCAGTTCCTTAATTTTCTTTAAAAGAGTAGTTATCAACGAGAAAGAAACCTAAACGTGGCAATGTTGGTCCACTTCCTAAAACAAAAGGGTTTAAATCTGTGTTATTAGCAACGACCCCTTGAAAGTTTCCAACTACTATGAATAAAATGTGAGGCAGTTGGTGTAACAGGTTTTGGTCGACTATACCATAATTCTCAGCTCGTTATTGGGAAATCATGGAGCCTAAAGAGCCTTAATCACGCATTTCTATATAGAGTGTCATAAGTGAAACCTGCATTTGTGTCCTTGATTTTGTGATAGCTTTTTGCTCTTCTTGAAAGATATCCGGATTCAAATGAAATACAATTGTGTCATAAAAACATAATTTTACAAAAACAATTGAATTTGCTGAAGCATTTGTTTTCAAATCATTTCAAGTAATTGCGTTCAAGTCGTTTTGAAGTACAGCTTCAAGTACTTCCCGCTTATAAATAAATTTAAAGGGGTTGAGAGAGAGAG
>BMAO01001687.1:0-11344 GCA_019973975.1 Trichonephila clavata | reverse complement strand
TATCTTCTCACGAACAGCACCACGCAGAAAGTCGCGGAAGGTACCAAAAGATCGGGAATTTTCCGGGGAAGCCGTATTGCCTATTTATATTCCGATATTGTAATTAGTTAAAAAGATATTAATTAAAAACCTTAAAACGCCGAATTGTTTTACTCCTGCCGGTTGCTTACTTGGCGGAACTTCCCTTCCGTTTCGGCCGAGCGGTAATCTTACGTTTTCCACCATATTAAAATTGTCATCCGATTTTCGGTGTCGAAATTAGACAAAAAATAATTACAGAATCGGAAAGATCATTTATTTCGCCACGACACGGTGTAATTTTTTTTGTAAAATAACGATATTTTCTATTTTTTTCGAATTTTTTAAAATAGTGTTAAAACTGATGCGTTTTTATGAAAATTATTTCTAAATCGTTGGGTATGAATTACTTTTCGTGTTATTAAATCGATATTCTACACTAATTAACTTCAAGCCTTTCTCTTTTAGATCCATTCATTTAAAAAATAAAATTCCCAAAACTTTTTTTTTTATAGAATTTTTAAAAAGTAGTCTTAATTTTTACTTCACATTGAATAACTTCGTCATTTATGAAGGTAATCTCACAAAACCTTTTTTCCGTGTGTACAGTAATATTATCCGTAACATATACGAAGATTGAAAAAATTGCTTCAAAATTACGGATCCCCTCAATTAAAAATTAAATTCAATTTGAACCGACCATTCATTATTATTGCCTATTTTCTGTTCTGTTACTAACCTGCGTGGCGTGATTGGCTAACGCGCCGCTTTCGCGAAGTATCTTAATTCTTTCTTATGTCTAGGGTTCGAATCTAGCGAATTTCATTTTGTTCGTTTCTGCTTATTTTTCCCACGTAAATTAATTTTACTGATAAATACTTATTTTAACATGATCCTCTGTTATTTTAATGTACTTTTCATTTTTTTTTTTTTTTTTTTTTGCCTTAAAAAAGGTTTTTTTCTGATTTTTAATCATTCAAAGTAATTTCTATCTTTTTCAACAATTCCTAACAAGAAGCTTTCATTTCTGTTTATTTTTCCCACGTAATTTTTCAGTGCTGCCATTATTTAAGCAAACGGAATGTCACAATTAATTGCTAAATGAATATTTTTAATCAATTTTAATGTAAAAATATTAATAAGTTATAGTTTTGTATTTTATAAATATCGATGAATTTAAAAGAAAATGATTTTTAAAAAGTTCATTGATATTTAGAAACAGTGATTAAAAAAGTAAAATGCCGAAAACTATATGTCACAATTAATTGCTAAATGAGCATTTTTAATCAATTTTATTAAAAATAATTAATAAGTTAGTTTTGTATAATATAATTTTTTCCGCAGATACGTGTTTAAATAATTTTAACACAGAGTGGAATGAAAAACTATAAAATTAAAATTAAAAAATTAAATGTTTTTATCAAATAGTATTCTTTTTTTTTTAATGTTTTTTTCAGTGAATGTTAGCATATAACTAGGTTTTCCCCCCAAAGTGGATTTTTAACACTTATATATGTTTAATTAAACATCCAAATGTTTCAAGAGCTATCTGTAGAATTTTTTTATTAGTATTTATTGATAATGGATTTAAATTAATATATTTTTTTAAAATTAAAATGCATTCAATGCATTTCTGAGATTCATTTAAAATATTTATCAGTATCGAAATTTTTGTTCTCTTTCATAAAACTTATAGTTTACTTTAAAATAATGCGTAATTGCATGAAACTTCCCCCCCCCCGTGTCAAATATTTCATAAAATTCTCACAATTTTACTTCAAGAATTAAAATAGTAGTGAAATTTTGTAATTTGAAAAATTTATACTTTCTGTTCTTTTTTCAGCATACAACTATTTTTAAAAATGCTACAGTTTCGTTTCCGGGAAAAAACTAAAAAAATTTAATGTTTTTATCAGATAGTATTATTTTCTTTTTGAATGATTTTTTTCAGTGAATGTGTACTTATAACTAGGTTTTTTACATAGTGTTTTTCTTAGCAGTTACAAATGTTTAATCAAACATCCAAACGTTTCAAGAGCTATCTGTAGAATTTTTTTATTATTATTTACAGATAATGTGGATTTAAATTAATATATTTTTTAAAATCAAATGAATATTTCTATTATTTCCTTATTAAATTAATTATTTGTTAATAAAAGGTATATCGCCTATTATTTTGGATAAAAATACGTTCTAGAGCCTGGAATAAATATTTGTCCTCAGTGCCAGCCTAGCGGTAGCTAGACCTTCTACTTCAGTTACACAGTATACCTAAGTAAATAAAGTGAGAATGATAGGTTCGCCTAAGCTAAAACTAGCTTCGGCGGTCAGGAGGTGGTGGGGGAGGTGGAACATAGTTTCCGTAAACGGAAAACAGCTTTTGCGTTTCGTTCTTCAATCCGAAAAGGGGGTTTTCGTTACGTTTAACAGCATGGGGGGGGGGTGGAATTCTTAGAAATCAGGTAGTATCTTCGTTGCGCTATGAGGCAAACGGTACATGAGGTGAGGCTGGTTCATGAAGTTAGATTGAGAGCTAATCGTTGGGTTGTCATGATTGCAGAATGGAAAGTTGCAGAATGGAAAGTCGAGGAAACATTCGCTATTAGGGTGTGGATGGGTTCAACACAAAGTTCTTCGTGGAGAACAGATCTTGGGATGTACCTGTTTATTATGAAGTCTTTGAATATCATTTAATTGTGTGTTACTGGCAGATCCCCAAATGGGGCATGTATACGTTAAGATGGGGCGAAGATAGGTTTTGTAAATAAATATCCGGTTATTTAAAGAGAGTTTGGATTTCCTTCCAATCAGTACGTTCTAGAGAGACATTTTTAAGCTAACTGTAAGTAGCGATTGATTGATTAATGAAAACCTGAAAATTATTTTATTATTTTAGATTCCTAAAAATTATCTATTATTAAAAAATGATGACTTTTTTTTTACTCAAGCATCAAAATAGTTTTCTTTTATTGTTTAAATTTATTATTTTTTTACTAAAGCAATATTGTTTTCGACATGTCATGAATAGAAACTTGAAGATAAATCTTATATCTGAGAGGAGAGTCAGGGGGAAAATAGATCTACACTCAAATAAGCCACTGTAACACAATGCAGTAGAAAGAGAACTGAAACATGTTTGACATTAGTAAGATCTGGAAGATATTTTTTTTTTCGAAAAAGGGAATTGTAGTGACGTTTATATAAAGGAATCACACACATACCAGGAACTTTGATAAAGGAAGGTGAATTTCCATGGCAGTATGTTATGCATTCGAAACAAATTTTAATAAAACACTCAAAATACTTAAAACAATCATTTAATAATTTCTTCTTTTATAAAGATAATTGCATGAAACATTTTTCCCGTGTGTCGAATATTTCAAAAAATCCTCACAATTTTACTTCAATATTTAAAATAGTAGTGAAATTTGAAAAATTTCTACTTTTCTGTCTTTTTTCAACATACAACTATCTTTAAAAAGGCTATATTTTCGTTTCCGGGGACAAAAAATTGCAACGAAAGAACTGAAAACTGAGTGAGTGATTTTTTAATTCGCACTGTTTGCCTATTCCAGGGTTATTGGCGATGGACCTCGAAATTTTCAACCATGGTCAAGTGACGAGGACGACACCTGCGCTTTCACCAATCTCTAATAATTAGAACACCACACCAACGCAAGAACAAATTTCGAAAAAGGGAGTTTTAATGACATAGTTAAAGAAATCACTCACATCGCGCACATAAGAGCTATCGGCCTGAGGGAAACACGAAATTTCCATGGGGATGAAGTTATTCACTCGGTAAAAGTCCGTGCAACGCCGGGCTAAGCGGAGAGGAAAGAAACAAAGAAATCAAAGTAATTTCGAAAAATAATATTGGTAGTGTTGAATTTGTGAAGAGAAGGGAAAATGTTAAGCGACAAAGCCATGACACGCACTCACGGGTCATGCACTCACATCGTACGCGTCAAAACCACACAAAAGTGTTGGCGTCAGAAAAAAATGGAGGAAATTAACATGGGGATTAAGTTATACCCTCGGTATAAGCCCGTGCAACGCCGGGCCATGAAAGCTAGTCTACACTATTAAAATTCGAAGGTAAACAAACGTATGTATGTATCTATCTATCTATCTATCTATCTATCTATCTATGTGCGTCTATCTTCTCACGAACAGCACCACGCAGAAAGTCGCGGAAGGTACCAAAAGATCGGGAATTTTCCGGGGAAGCCGTATTGCCTATTTATATTCCGATATTGTAATTAGTTAAAAAGATATTAATTAAAAACCTTAAAACGCCGAATTGTTTTACTCCTGCCGGTTGCTTACTTGGCCGAACTTCCCTTCCGTTTCGGCCGAGCGGTAATCTTACGTTTTCCACCATATTAAAATTGTCATCTGATTTTCGGTGTCGAAATTAGACAAAAAATAATTACAGAATCGGAAAGATCATTTATTTCGCCACAACACGGTGTAATTTTTTTTGTAAAATAACGATATTTTCTATTTTTTTCGAATTTTTTAAAATAGTGTTAAAACTGATGCGTTTTTATGAAAATTATTTCTAAATCGTTGGGTATGAATTACTTTTCGTGTTATTAAATCGATATTCTACACTAATTAACTTCAAGCCTTTCTCTTTTAGATCCATTCATTTAAAAAATAAAATTCCCAAAACTTTTTTTTTATAGAATTTTTAAAAAGTAGTCTTAATTTTTACTTCACATTGAATAACTTCGTCATTTATGAAGATAATCTCACAAAACCTTTTTTCCGTGTGTACAGTAATATTATCCGTAACATATACGAAGATTGAAAAAATTGCTTCAAAATTACGGATTAAAAAAAAAAATTGTGATTTTCGTAAACTTATGTTTTTCTGAGAAATAAATTAAAAAGTAGTACTCTGTACATTTTTTATTTCAAAGTACGTTATTTTTGCAAATAGTTGGTGATGTTTGAGAGCATTAACGTAAAAATTACGCCCTTAAAATAAAGGTAATGATTTTTTAAAATAATTTAAAATACGCTATTTTACATTTAGCCAAACATTGGTTAACTGTCTGGTGGCGGAGTGCTGAGAGCTCCGCTACACTCAAGACTATAACTGCAGCACTGCCGTGCGCGGTCAATGCGAAGGATGATGTCCGCCTCGCAGAAACCCGCCGGTCGCCTTTTTTCATACTTGAAAATAATTAATAAGTTAGTTTTTTATAATATACTTTTTTTCGCAGATACGTGTTTAAATAATTTTAACACAGAGTGGAATGAAAAACTATAAAATTAAAATTAAAAAAATTAAATGTTTTTATCAAATAGTATTTTTTTCTTTTTGAATGTTTTTTTCAGTGAATGTTAGCATATAACTAGGTTTTCCCCCAAAAGTGGATTTTTAACACTTATATATGTTTAATCAAACATCCAAACGTTTCAAGAGCTATCTGTAGAATTTTTTTTATTAGTATTTAATGATAATGGATTTAAACTAATATATTTTTTTAAAATTAAAATGCATTCAATGCATTTCTGAGATTCATTTAAAATATTTATCAGTATCGAAATTTTTGTTCTCTTTCATAAAACTTATAGTTTACTTTAAAATAATGCGTAATTGCATGAAACTTTTTTCCCCGTGTCGAATATTTCAAAAAATTCTCACAATTTTACTTCAAGAATTAAAATAGTAGTGAAATTTTTAATTTGAAAAATTTATACTTCCTGTCTTTTTTTCAGCACACAACTATTTTTAAAAAGGCTACAGTTTCGTTTCCGGGAAAAAACTATTTTTCTTTAAAGAATTTTATAGAAAAAAAACTTTTTTTTTTTTTTTTTACAAAACAATGCTGTTTTGCATATTTTATGATTTTTTCTCTTCCCGTGTGTCGATTTCGCTTAAAAATTACGGATTTTAAAGATTTCTTTTTGTGATTTTCATAAAATAAAGTTTTTGCGAGAAATCATACAAGCATTATTTTTGTAACCTTTTTTCTTTAAAAATTATTGTTGTTTCCAATCAATATGTGAAAACTTGGAATTTTCAATTAAAAATTGAGCCCTCAAAAATAATGAAAACTTTAAAGACATTCTAAAGGCTTTGCGCATGCGCGAGAATCATTATTATTCCCCCCCCCCTCTGTTTAACGCTCAGCGGCCAAGGTCAAACTTGCTGTTGCAATATTTTTTCCGTTATTGAAATGTGAGTGAGGGATTTTTAAAAAGTCGCACTGTTCACCTACTCCAGAGTTTTTTGGCGACGGACTTCGAAATTTTCAATTTAAAACTTTTAAAATCAGGGATTTTAAAAAAAAGCCAAAAACTTTTTTGAACAAATTTTAATAAAACACTCAAAATACTTAAATCAATCATTTAATAATTTCTTCTTTTATAAAGGTAATTGCATGAAACTTTTTTCCCCCGAGTCGAATATTTCAAAAAAATCCTCACAATTCTACTCCAAGAATTAAAATAGTAGTGAAATTTTGTAATTTTAAAAATTTATACTTTCTGTCTTTTTTTCAGCATACAACTATTTTTAAAAAGACTACATTTTCGTTTCCGGGAAATAAAAAATTGCAACGAAAGAATTGGAAAGTGAGTGGGTGATTTTAAAATTCACCCTGTTTGCCTATTCGAAAATTTTTGGTGACGGACCTCGAAATTTTCAACCATTCTCAAGTGACGAGAACGACACCTGAGCTTTCACCCATCTTTAATAATTACCACACCACACCAACGCAAGAACAAATTTCGAAAAAGGGATTTTTTATGACATAGTTAGAGAAATCACTCACATCGCGCGCATACACACACACACACAAGTGCTATCGGCCTGAAGGAAACACGAAATTTCCATGGGGATGAAATTATTCACTCAGGAAAAGGAAAGAATTGGAAAGTGAGTGGGTGATTTTTAAATTCGAACTGTTTGCCT
This sequence comes from Trichonephila clavata, assembly GCA_019973975.1. Lineage (NCBI taxonomy): Eukaryota > Metazoa > Arthropoda > Arachnida > Araneae > Nephilidae > Trichonephila > Trichonephila clavata. Next base: position 4,395 of record BMAO01001687.1, on the reverse strand, counting down.
ATTCAAGGGTTTTTGGTGACGGACCTCGAAATTTTCAACCATGCTGAAGTGACGAGGACGACACCTGAGCATTAACCCATCTTTTAGAATTACCACATCACACCAACGCAAGAACAAATTTCGAAAAAGGGAGTTTTTATGACATAGTTAAAGAAATCACTCACATCGCGCGCATACACACACACACACACACAAGTGCTATCGGCCTGAGGGAAACACGAAATTTCCATGGGGATGAAGTTATTCACTCGGTAAAGCGAAAGAATTGGAGAGTGAGTGGGTGATTTTTAAATTCGCACTGTTTGCCTATTCGAGGGTTTTTGGTGACGGACCTCGAAATTTTCAACCATGCTCAAGTGACGAGGACGACACATGAGCTTTCACCCACCTTTAATAATTACCACACCACACCAACGCAAGAACAAATTTCGAAAAAGGGAGTTTTTATGAGATTGTTAAAGAAATCACTCACATCGCACGCCCGCACACACAAGTGCTATCGGCCAGAGGGAAACACGAAATTTCCACGAGGGTGAAGTTATTCAGTCGGTAAAAGCCCGTGCAACGCAGGGCTAAGCGGAGAGGAAAGAAACAAAGAAATCAAAATAATTTCGGAAAATAATATTGGAAGTGCTGAATTTGTGAAGTTGAGTGAATATTAACGTCCCACTGTTCAGCAACACGAGGCCTTTTGGGGACGGTCCGCGTAATTTTGAACCATGGTCAAGTGACGCGGACGACACCTGAGCTGGCACCCCCTCTCATAACTACCACACCACACCAACGGGAGGACGTTTGAGCTCTCGACATAATTTATGTGCATTTCTCCCCTACACGGCGGGTCTTCAGTGGTACTAGGATCGAGAATTTGCGAAGAGAAGGGAAAATGTTAAGCAACAAAGCCATGACACGCACTCACGGGACATGCATTCACATCGTACGCGTGAAACCCCACAAAAGTGTTGGCGTTAGACTAAAAGGAGGAAATTAACATGGGGATTAAGTTATACCCTCGGTATAAGCCCGTGCAACGCCGGGCCATGAAAGCTAGTCTACACTATTAAAATTCGAAGGTAAACAAACGTATGTATGTATTATCTATCTATCTATCTATCTATCTATCTATCTATCTATGTGCGTCTATCTTCTCACGAACAGCACCACGCAGAAAGTCGCGGAAGGTACCAAAAGATCGGGAATTTTCCGGGGAAGCCGTATTGCCTATTTATATTCCGATATTGTAATTAGTTAAAAAGATATTAATTAAAAACCTTAAAACGCCGAATTGTTTTACTCCTGCCGGTTGCTTACTTGGCGAACTTCCCTTCCGTTTCGGCCGAGCGGTAATCTTACGTTTTCCACCATATTAAAATTGTCATCTGATTTTCGGTGTCGAAATTAGACAAAAAATAATTACAGAATCGGAAAGATCATTTATTTCGCCACAACACGGTGTAATTTTTTTTGTAAAATAACGATATTTTCTATTTTTTTCGAATTTTTTAAAATAGTGTTAAAACTGATGCGTTTTTATGAAAATTATTTCTAAATCGTTGGGTATGAATTACTTTTCGTGTTATTAAATCGATATTCTACACTAATTAACTTCAAGCCTTTCTCTTTTAGATCCATTCATTTAAAAAATAAAATTCCCAAAACTTTTTTTTTATAGAATTTTTAAAAAGTAGTCTTAATTTTTACTTCACATTGAATAACTTCGTCATTTATGAAGATAATCTCACAAAACCTTTTTTCCGTGTGTACAGTAATATTATCCGTAACATATACGAAGATTGAAAAAATTGCTTCAAAATTACGGATTAAAAAAAAAAATTGTGATTTTCGTAAACTTATGTTTTTCTGAGAAATAAATTAAAAAGTAGTACTCTGTACATTTTTTATTTCAAAGTACGTTATTTTTGCAAATAGTTGGTGATGTTTGAGAGCATTAACGTAAAAATTACGCCCTTAAAATAAAGGTAATGATTTTTTAAAATAATTTAAAATACGCTATTTTACATTTAGCCAAACATTGGTTAACTGTCTGGTGGCGGAGTGCTGAGAGCTCCGCTACACTCAAGACTATAACTGCAGCACTGCCGTGCGCGGTCAATGCGAAGGATGATGTCCGCCTCGCAGAAACCCGCCGGTCGCCTTTTTTCATACTTGAAAATAATTAATAAGTTAGTTTTTTATAATATACTTTTTTTCGCAGATACGTGTTTAAATAATTTTAACACAGAGTGGAATGAAAAACTATAAAATTAAAATTAAAAAAATTAAATGTTTTTATCAAATAGTATTTTTTTCTTTTTGAATGTTTTTTTCAGTGAATGTTAGCATATAACTAGGTTTTCCCCCAAAAGTGGATTTTTAACACTTATATATGTTTAATCAAACATCCAAACGTTTCAAGAGCTATCTGTAGAATTTTTTTTATTAGTATTTAATGATAATGGATTTAAACTAATATATTTTTTTAAAATTAAAATGCATTCAATGCATTTCTGAGATTCATTTAAAATATTTATCAGTATCGAAATTTTTGTTCTCTTTCATAAAACTTATAGTTTACTTTAAAATAATGCGTAATTGCATGAAACTTTTTTCCCCGTGTCGAATATTTCAAAAAATTCTCACAATTTTACTTCAAGAATTAAAATAGTAGTGAAATTTTTAATTTGAAAAATTTATACTTCCTGTCTTTTTTTCAGCACACAACTATTTTTAAAAAGGCTACAGTTTCGTTTCCGGGAAAAAACTATTTTTCTTTAAAGAATTTTATAGAAAAAAAAACTTTTTTTTTTTTTTTTTTTACAAAACAATGCTGTTTTGCATATTTTATGATTTTTTCTCTTCCCGTGTGTCGATTTCGCTTAAAAATTACGGATTTTAAAGATTTCTTTTTGTGATTTTCATAAAATAAAGTTTTTGCGAGAAATCATACAAGCATTATTTTTGTAACCTTTTTCTTAAAAATTATTGTTGTTTCCAATCAATATGTGAAAACTTGGAATTTTCAATTAAAAATTGAGCCCTCAAAAATAATGAAAACTTTAAAGACATTCTAAAGGCTTTGCGCATGCGCGAGAATCATTATTATTCCCCCCCCCCTCTGTTTAACGCTCAGCGGCCAAGGTCAAACTTGCTGTTGCAATATTTTTTCCGTTATTGAAATGTGAGTGAGGATTTTTAAAAAGTCGCACTGTTCACCTACTCCAGAGTTTTTGGCGACGGACTTCGAAATTTTCAATTTAAAACTTTTAAAATCAGGGATTTTAAAAAAAAGCCAAAAACTTTTTTGAACAAATTTTAATAAAACACTCAAAATACTTAAATCAATCATTTAATAATTTCTTCTTTTATAAAGGTAATTGCATGAAACTTTTTTCCCCCGAGTCGAATATTTCAAAAAAATCCTCACAATTCTACTCCAAGAATTAAAATAGTAGTGAAATTTTGTAATTTTAAAATTTATACTTTCTGTCTTTTTTTCAGCATACAACTATTTTTAAAAAGACTACATTTTCGTTTCCGGAAATAAAAAATTGCAACGAAAGAATTGGAAAGTGAGTGGGTGATTTTAAAATTCACCCTGTTTGCCTATTCGAAAATTTTTTGGTGACGGACCTCGAAATTTTCAACCATTCTCAAGTGACGAGAACGACACCTGAGCTTTCACCCATCTTTAATAATTACCACACCACACCAACGCAAGAACAAATTTCGAAAAAGGGATTTTTTATGACATAGTTAGAGAAATCACTCACATCGCGCGCATACACACACACACACAAGTGCTATCGGCCTGAAGGAAACACGAAATTTCCATGGGGATGAAATTATTTCACTCAGGAAAAGGAAAGAATTGGAAAGTGAGTGGGTGATTTTTAAATTCGAACTGTTTGCCTATTCAAGGGTTTTTGGTGACGGACCTCGAAATTTTCAACCATGCTGAAGTGACGAGGACGACACCTGAGCATTAACCCATCTTTTAGAATTACCACATCACACCAACGCAAGAACAAATTATCGAAAAAAGGGAGTTTTTATGACATAGTTAAAGAAATCACTCACATCGCGCGCATTCACACACACACACACACACACAAGTGCTATCGGCCAGAGGGGAAACACGAAATTCCACGAGGGTGAAGTTATTCAGTCGGTAAAAGCCCGTGCAAGCAGGGCTAAGCGGAGAGGAAGAAACAAGAAATCAAAAAATTTTCGAAATATATTGGAAGTGCTGAATTTGTGAAGTTGAGTGAATATTAACGTCCCACTGTTCAGCAACACGAGGCCTTTTGGGGACGGTCCGCTAATTTTTGAACCATGGTCAAGTGACGCGGACGACACCTGAGCTGGCACCCCCTCTCATAACTACCACACCACACC
>BMAO01001686.1:0-101255 GCA_019973975.1 Trichonephila clavata | reverse complement strand
CCTTCAAAAATGCAACAACTGATCCGTATATTAATTGTTTGAGACAAATCTTCAAAAATCATATACCAGAAAAAATATTAAGTGACAGGAATACTGCATTTACATCTTCAAAATTCAAACATTTTTTAAAGCATAACAATGTCACTCAATTACTAACTACTTCTCATTGACCGCAAACTAACCGAAAAGTGGAAAGAGTCAATCAAACTATCATTACCCGCTTAAAATGCGAAATTAGTAATAACACAAGTAAAGTCCCATGGACAAAGATTTTGATAAAGTAACGCATCAATATAATCAAACTCCACATACAATAACAGGCTTTCTTCCTACCTCCTTAATGTATGGCAATTTACCTTTTAAAATTTCACTAAGAGATAATAAAATATATCCTCCCATAGAAGAAGCAAGAAAATTAGCCAAAGAAAGAACAGAACAATATTATAACATCAATAAAATTAGATATGACAAAAAATTTCAAAAAGCTGATTTTAAGGTTGGTGACTTAGTGATGTATGAGGAATTCCAATGCCCCAATACAAGGAAATAAGTCCCCCTTATTCAGGTCCTTACACAGTATTAAGTAAATATTCAGATGTATTGTTTGAAATAGATAGACCCAATGCCCTTAATAAAACCGAAACTGAATTATATATATAGTTCATTCAATCCGCTTAAGGAATTTTCATCCATCTGAAAAATTTCAATTGGATTACCTTTAACAAAATATCCAAAATTAAGAGAAAAAGAAAAGAAATGTATTGTGTAGTACAGAAGTGACTGAGTTTTGCTTAACAAGACCCTTCGAAGAGGAATAGTAATATAAATGATATTAAAATATTTATAGAATAGATTTTATGTTAGGGGATATTGTTGTTTATAGTATTTTATTATATAAAATTTTGAGAAATTTTAATGTATTTCACTATTTTATTTTAAATTGTTAAAAGGATTATATCATTTATATGAAAGTATTGGTGTTATATAGTTGAAAGATATAACGTTAGTTATTAGAGAAATGACTCTAATGTACTAATATTAAGGAAACTGATTGTGAGGAAAATTAAAATTAAAGTCACATTGCATTCTTTTTATCCACTGAATTTTATTATTTTGTTAATTATTTTATTCATCAGCAACTTTGCTAAATTTAAATTAAAAATTTTCTCATCTTGAAATTGTGTGTTTTGATATACTGGCCACATATCAGGATTCACTGTTTCTCGAAATTTTCCTGGTCTAAATTTAAAGTAATTTAACAACTTGATTTTAGAAATGATACAGTGGATCGAACAGAATACAATCATTATGATTTTGTATATGCCTTGAAACATTAAGAGGCCAAACTTATTTAGTTTGATTTGTATATCTCTTATTGTTTTCATATTAGCATCCCTGAACATCTGTGATTTGATCACGCAGATTTATCAGAGAGATGTGTTGGTATTGGTATGGTGTAAATTATATTACTGAATATGAAATGCGAAGGAGAAAAATTTGTCTATGAAATGAATAAGTTGCAAAAGTTACAGAGAGATTCAAAATGTTTTATGTGATGATTTGAAGTAAAAGTGAATATGGTGAAAAATTTACTACACTCATTTGTATGTGTTATTGAAAAATAATTACTATAAGAAATGATAGATTTTTTTCTAGAAATGATTCCCCTTTTCGAATCGAGATAAATAAAAGAGCTCTTATATTCTTATATTCTTTATTCCTATAACACATGTAAAAGGAATATGGTCTGGTGTGTTGAATAGTGTATAAGTGTTACATAAACTGTTCTCATATTATTAATCATATCATTTTATTCATGTCTATGCTTTGATATTTTAACAGTGTATTTCAGCTATGTATATTTTTATGTAACAAAATTAAGTAGTACTACGAAGGCGCCTGAGTATATTTTAATAGAAAATTAGTATCTTAATATTTGTATATCATGTATTTTTTAAAATTATATTATTGTTTAATATGATAAATTTCCACACATATTCTACACATAGATAGACTATGTGCTAGCAATAACACAAATCTAATAATATGAAAGATTTGGAGGAAACGTTAAGCTCTTTTTCTGGATGAAACAGATTTGAAAACGCTAATGTACATTTATGTGTAAGGAATTTCATTTTATCAATTAATATTTTAAAATTGTTATTATTTTGTTTATTCCTATAATTTCATTTATTGTATTGTATTTTGATTTTATTATTCGTGTTACTAAATTATATTTACTATGTGTAAAATGTATTTCTATATTATGGTATGTACTGTTTTATATATATTGAAATTTATTATGTTTGCAAGAGAGAAAGACCACCGTTACTCCAATTTTAAAATTGGGGGAAAATGTAAGGATAATTAAATTAGATCTAAAATTAAATCGCTAGTCCACTTCTAACTTTTATCTTCCCGTTACATCTTCAAGTATTAAGTTTACTACCCAGTTCGGGAATATAGAACACATGGCTTAACAGAAGTTTGCCGGCTCCAACCATTAATTTTCACGATTAAATTCTCAAGTATACCTCTTGAATCAGAAGCGTACTTGAAGACATCTGACTTCTGAGGGGGCCGCCAATTCATATGGTTAACACGTGTCCGTCTCTCTCTCTCTCTTACAAACAGATTACAAAATGATCTCATAGAATAAAGACGTTTAAATGAAAATGGCTTGATCTTCACTCGAAAAACACGACATATATATATATATATATATATATATATATATATATATATATATATATATCAAGGAGAAAAGTGACTCGCTTATCATGATATCTCCGGAACGATTCGAGCTATAGACTTGCAATTTGGTTGGTGTGTTCCTTGTGTTGGTACTACACTATCTGGCCAAAAGTATCCGCACACCCCTTAAAAAAGTGGTTCTGGCGAGTGAAGCAATTTGATACGTAATTTAAAGCTATAAAAGTGTTGGAAATGGTTTCTTAGATTGCATTTATGCGTTTGTGAGGCAATGAGTAAGTCAAAGGAGCTTAGTGAGTTTGATCGTGGCAGTATAGTGGAATGCCACATTTGTGGGAATTTAGTTCGTGAGATTGCGGACATTCTACAGAAGCCTAAATCCACTGTGAGTGATGTAATTGTGAAGTGGAAACGTCGAGGCAGAGTGAAAAGGCAGAAAACGAACCGGTAGGCCGAAAATACTTGGTGAACGCAGCCGCAGAACTCTGAAAAGGGTAGTGAAATAAAATTGAAAGTCCTCGTTGGTGGAAATTTCTCAGGAGTTCCAAAGTTCATGAGGAATTAGTGTTAGCAGCGGGACTGTCCGTCGAGAGTTAAAAAATTTCGGATTCCATGATCATGCAGCTGCTCACAAGCCAAACATCACTCCACAGAATGCGAAGCATCGATTTCAATGGTGTAGAGCTCACCGTCATTGGACTGTGGACGTGTGGAAAACTGTTTATTAGAGTGATGAATCTCGCTTTACAGTCTGGCAGTCGGATGTACGCGTTTGGGTTTGACGGATGCCCGCCGAACTTTTCTTAAGTGACTGCATTGTGCCGAGTGTTAAGTTTGGTTGTGGAAGCATAATGGTGTGGAGGAGTTTCTCGTCGGTTGGCCTGGGTCGGTTAGTTCCTGTGGTTGGAAACATGAATTCTGAGATGTATGTGGACATTCTGAACAATGCTGCACTCATAACTCTATGGAAATATTTCGGGGAAGGCACATTTCTCTTCCAACAGGATGACTGATCCATTCACACATCGAGGCTTACACAGACGTGGTTTGACGAAAGAGGTGTTCAAAAACTGGACTGGACTTCTCAGAGTCCCGATCTAAATCCCATAGAAGACATTTGGGACGAATTAGAGCTTAGATTACGTAGCCAGCCAAATCGACCATCCTCACTGCAAGCACTCACTTCAGCTGTGATGGACGCCTGGAAGGCAATTCCTATGGTCACCTATCAACAATTGATGGAAAGTCTTCCCAAACGTGTTCAGGCTGTCATCCATGCAAAACAGGTACCAACATCATATTAAAATGTGCCTCAGGATGCTCTAAGTCCATACCACTGGGTGTCCGGATACTTTTGGCCAGATAGTGTAACTTACTACTATAAGATTTTGCGAAAATCGAACTCCAAAGGGAACTGCGAGAGATGAAGTGCGTTATAAATATTCCCGTTTTTGAACGATTAGACCTACAGATTTGAAATTTGGCAAACATGTTTTTTTCATGGAGTAGAGATCAGCTACAAAAGAGGTTTTGCAAAAATTGACCCTCAAGTGGCGTTGTGGGGCTTAAGGGACGTTATAGATAATTATTTCCATTTTTTAGCTATTAGACCTACAGTCTTCAAATGTGGTAAGCAGGCTCCTTTCATGGAGTAGATATCCGCTACAAAATGCTTTTTACAAAAATAGACCCTCAAGTAGCTTTCCGGGATCTAAAGTGGCGTCAAAGATGATTATTTCCCTTTTTAAACTATTGGACGTACAATCTTGAAATTTGGTAAGCAGATTCCTTTTATAGAGTGGAGATCTGTCACAAAATGGGTTTTACAAAAATTGACCCCCAAGTGGTGTTCTGGAGGATTAAGGGGCGTTATAAGTAATTACTTCCGTTTTTAAATTCTTAGACGAACAGTCTTGAAATTTGGTAAGCAGATTCGTTTCATTGAGTAGACATACACAGCAATGTAGAGTTTTTCGAAAATTGATTCCCAAGTGGCGTTGTGGAGGATTAAGAGGCGTTACAGATAACTATTCCCATTTTTAAACTATTAGACGAATAATCTTGAAATTGGGTAAGCAGATTCCTTTCGTGGAGTAGAGATCTTCTACACAAGAGAGGTTTTTTCAAAAATAGACCCCCAAGAGGGGTTGAAGGGGTGTTATAGATAAGAAAATTAATCCCATTTTCAACAATAAGACCTACAAATTTGAAATTTGGTGGGCATGTTAATTTCATGGAGTAGAATTCTACTACAAAAGGGGCTTTGGGAAAACCGACCTCTAGGGCCGTTATGAGGGCACAAAGCAGTGATACCCAACCCCCTGGCCACGGACCAGTATCGGTTCGTCCAATTTTCAATCATTGGCGACAAAGTGTGGTTATGGAATCCGAAACATCGCAAAGGACTCTCTCCGAAGCTGCAACCAACTGGGAAGGTCCTTACACAGACCTAAAAAGAATGAATGCCATTGTGGTTCGGATACAGAAATCACCACACACAAAACCGAAGGTAATATATTATAATAAGCTAGCCTCTTACCTTGGCCAAGGAGAATAAGGTTCCTAAGTTCAGACCATGGTCACTAATTATTTTGTAATAATGTTATTTATTTAACTCTTTTCTAATTTCTTAGTTTTATTTTAGTGTTGTAATTTATGTTTGTATTTTGAATTTATTTCCTTTGTATGTGATGTTGAGTATTTGATTATTATGTGACTTGATTATGTCTGTAAATAGATGCCTCTTCCTCGGGGATCGTACTGCCCGGGACGTGCAGTCTTTGAGGAGAGGGCAGTGTTACGAATTTTGTATAAAATAGCGTAAATAATCTGTATTTGGATGTCTAAAGCATTTATATTACTCTAGGCTATATTTATTTCATGATAAAACTGTAATATTCACAAGCAACGCCGTCACTTACGTTATAATGGCGATTCAATGGGAACTTGGCGAAATATTGGCGATAGAGCCAAATTGGCATCATTTTTGGTGACCGACTTAGCGACCAACTTGGCGACTTGACGATCATGTTGGCGATTCTTCTAGAAATTAGTGGAGAAATCCACTAATTTCACGATCTATGTCGCAGGCGCATCTTTCTGGAAGTTTCGGGTACGGCTATACGAGTAAATAGAGCGGTACTTGCCTTAACAGTCAGTCTGGTTTCAACCATCTAGTAGTGAGTCTGGTGTTGACTAGCGATTAGTCTATGGACTGCAACTCTTTGGCAAAAGGAACTGTAAACTTAAGCCTCACAGAATTAGCATTTAGAATTAATGTTAAATAATGAAAAATAATGTACAATTCCGATGAAGAATAATTGTATTATTTTTTTAATATTTAAAGCGAGAAGACTTCAAAATGTTTTAACCCGGGAGCAGGTGCACTTGATAGTAACGTTAATAGTCACGCGGGGTGACTGAGTCACCCCATCCCTTTTTTTAAATTAATTTTATTACACACGATAAAAATCACAGTTCTAATGAATGATTTAACTAAGAGAAATTATACCTAACTACTTTCAAGGAATTTTCAATTTTTTTTTGATAACTTGAGGAAAAATCCAATAAAACTGAATTAAAATGTTTTAAATGTGCGAGACCTTAATAAAGGACGCAAATCACAGACACATTTCGCTAACATACCAGGAATGTTATTTGCAGGCAAAACTGTCATATTTTGTTCAAGTTATTGTAGTTTTAATGTCTTTTGATGATCGACAAATAGCATGCTGAAATTTTTCTTGCTTGTGTCTTTTTGACAGGGCGAAGTTTTTCATGTGATACACGTATTGCTTCATATATTTCTTGATAGAATTCTTTTAGTAATTAAAAGTTTTCGTTTCGTTTCATTTTCATCGCTTTTCTCAAATTTACTTTCGCTATCATGACTCATATGCATTATTTTAGCAGGTTTTTCCCTTGCTTGATCCGTTTTAACTTCCGCCAATAGAGATCACAGAAGCCGATTTTGTTTTTATATTCTGATTAATTTACATTTATCGCAGGGGAAAATGTATCATATTCATAGAAAATATTTTGGAACAAAACTGGTCGCGCGGGGAATTTCGTCAAAGCAAGAACCTTAAAATTTTAAGGGACCATTTACCACTTCCAAAAATAAGGGACATGTGTTACAAATACATTTTAGTTCCTCTGAAGACTGTCATATAGGAGGATACTGTCAAGACCAATGAGAAAAAATAAATAGTTTTGCCTTAATTAACGATTTCGTAAGCCTGGTGTTGCTTTGAGCCTCGCGTGAATATTAAAGCGTTAAAAGTGTGTTCAATATAAAAATATGGATGTTAGTTCTAACAAAGAACTGTGTAAAACGTTTTTCATCATGCTTCATAACTTTAAGAATATTCATAAAAACAAACCTTGCCGAAACAATCCTTCAATCATTTGTGCTTTTCGAAATATAAAACTCTTTCACATGGAATAAAGCGCAACAGAAATACATTATTTACAACTTCCCTAAATTACAGTGATGAATTTTTTATTTTCCTACAAATTTTCTCTGGGTCTGGGTTTTGTTTTTTCTCTGAAAGAGTAGTATTTTTGATTTAAAAAGAAAATGTAATAAAAAAATCTCTCATTGTGGGATTACAGCAAATCAAACAAAACGTTTTTTTATTAGGTTATAGGATGAAAGATAGTTTGAAGTGGAGATGACGTAATATTGCCCGATGATATTTCAATTATATCAGTGTAAATACGTATTTTTTATAAATTTCAGAAAAATTTTTGTTTTAATTTATTCCAATAAATAATTTTTTTTGAAATTTTTATTTTCGATATGCTTGTGCCCCCCTTATAGGGTTATCACGCCTCCTAGGTGGCGCACCCTACAGTTTGAGAAACGCTGAGTTACCAAAAGAATTACTGAAAAATATTGTACGTCGATTAGCAATTCGTTATATTAAACTTCTTTATTATTATAGATTTAAATGATGTAAATTATATTAAAAATTGATAAAAATCAACGTTATTCACCTAATTTATGAAATTAAATCTCCATATGTGATTTTTTAACAACTTCGTAAGTGTTTCATGTATAATAAATACTATGCTCAAAAGGGAGATAAATAAAAGGCAGGTTTAAAAACATTGTGTTTTTAATGCTTAATTTCAACTCTCCGAAATTGTAAACGAAGATTAATTTGACTGCTTTGAATGGCTTAGAATAATATTAAATCCACGTATTTAAACAAAGCCACAGCAATGCGTCGCAGGATCATCTAGTTATTATGTAAAATTCTTTATTATTGATTGATTGTGAAAACAATGTTAAATGATCTTGAAGATAAATTTTAATGTAAAAGGTCTTACCATGGGAAAACAATTAGATAATTACATTAGAAAGGGCAGCGTGTTAAGGACCTTGGCCATATACTCTACAATGTAATAAATATGTGCTTTTTTTGGTTTGCTAACTTCCTATTTTTAATAATTTTTTGTTTTCTGAAGTAAATAAAACTAATTATCTTAGACTAAATATAAAGCTCGTAAAATAATAATTGAGAAAATATTAGATGATATTACAAATGAAAAATATTTATTATCCTGTATTTTTTTCACTATAAAATTCAGTTATATTATGTGTAGTTATTATTTTGTTATATGAAAGCATTAATAATCCCTTATTAACTTTGGGATGTAAAAATTTATGATTAAACTCATTTTTGCCTACATAATTATCCCATCTTAACTAAAATTTTGTGTGTAGAATAAAGATGTTATGTAAAAATAATTATTCTATAGCTGGTAATTAAATCTAACGTTAAATGTAGGAATATATTAAGAAAAGTAAATTAAATTCCTTTGCATTTTTAAATGTGCATCTTCGAGGGGGGGGGGAAGAATTGTTTTAAAGTATTAGAAAGATTGAAAAAAAAAGATCACTCGTAAAGAGAAAGTATTAAAAGAATTATAGCTAGCCTTATAACTTTAGATGTAATAATTTTAATATAATTAATAAGCTAGTCCTATAATTAATAAACTTATATACTTTAATATTAATCCTATAAATATTAATGTTTACGCGATAATTTAATGTATTAAAATTATATTTAAATACATCTAGCGTTTAGAAAATTATATAAAGTCTAAGACAAAAAAAATATTTAAGTTTTATTAAAGAGAAATTGTACACAAACACTTTTGAATTTTAAAACAATCTTACATTAGAGCGGGAAAAAACCTCTATAATGTTTCAGGAGTAAAATTTGCGAGTGTATCACTTTAATCCCTTCTTTTTTTAAATTCAATTCCAAAAAAATATAATTTCTTACCTTGGTTAAAAAAAATTTAGAACTCACAAATTTTTTGAAAAAAAAATGCATTTAAATGTTTATGAGAAATATCTTACATTCAATGATTGAAATATACTGTTTTACAATTTTATTTTTAAAAGAAAAAAATGTGGTTTTAAGAGGAATTGTCTTCCCAAAATCCATTCTTAACAAAATATTGTGACACCAAACAAAGTATGTAGTTTCTCTGTACTTAATTTGTAGCATAATAATAATATTTTTCACTTATACTTGAAATTGGCTTTAATTTATTTTCTTTTTTATACTCATAAATTAGTACTGAATAATGAACCATGTTATTTATGAAGAAAAAAAGCATAATTTAAGCAATTTTTGGCAAGGCACACTGCAAAAATGCAGCGCAAGCTTAAACCCTATCGATTTTTCGAACTTTCCTTTGTGATTTGAATTTGGGGTATGTGCCAGGAAATGTAACAGAAGAAAAGCGGAATTGATTCGCTTCCTTTAAAAAATTATGATCGTGATACATTACATTAAATTAGGGAAGTTATTTTGTTTATTTATAACTAGCAGTACCCTGCCAAGCGTTGCTGTGGCTCAGTCTGGTTAAAAAGAAAGCACATGTTTTCAGTATGTTTAAACATTTGCATTGGAGGTATGATTTTTTATTAAAAAAATGTATAATTATATATACCAAAGCTTTACTTAACCAATATCATTTGTAATTTGTTAACCAAATACTTGAAGTTATTACAACTTATTTTTGTCTTTATGTTATGAACATAAATTTATTGATATTGTATTTATAGTGGACACCTCAGATTTGAAGATACATTTTAAATGGCTCTACTCTGGATTCCTCGAGGGTAATGGGTTAGTTTTACAATGCTTATGGATATTTCTGTTAAATCAGAGATGTATTCAAAAATGCACATTTCTCCAAACAATATCATTTGGAAACATAAATTGTATTTCCTGATGTTATATAGGGAATGTTTTGATTCCGCAGTATATCTGTCAACCAAAGTTTTTAATGGCACTGGTGGTTCTCCAAGTTGAGACAGTTTAATTTTTCCAGCGGTACAGAGACATTCCTTTTGTTTCTCCCTTAAATTTCAGAGCATTGCAATAAAGATACACTTCAGACATTGTGCAGATGAGAATATGCTGACTCAACCTATAATCTTCTACTGGGTTGTATAGGAATGCAAGGTGACTGTTATTGTGTGATTGCTCCCTCCAAAATCATGTTTGATGCTAATGTGCTGCTTCTGGTTGACATCTTTCAGACACTTGCAACCTACTGTATTCCTTTTGTTTAGAACAGAGTAGATCTGATTTTGCAATGCTGGGCTCGCAAATGTGCATCCTCAAGTTTGGCTGCCTGTTGCTCTGCTGCGCCCTAAGCATGTGCGTGTGCCATTCCTTGTCTGCTTTTCTCGTTTGCTGATGCCTGTTCCTCCTCAATTTGATATGCAATTACACTCGTTGCACTACTTCTGCCTTGTGAGTATGACGACCTAAGTTTGATTTTCTGAAAGGCATTATATTTATGTAGAGAAGCTAACTGACTGCATTTAAAAAGAAAAAAGCTAAAGAAAAAACATAAAATTTCAAAACATTAAACAAAAAAAAGGAAAAATCAAGAACAAAAAGAAAGGGAAAAAATAAAAAAAAATGCTTCTGAAATGTTTAACTTCTATTGTGCATCAATTAACACAGATCAATTCCAACACAAAGAGAGGTTGAAGATATTTTTATTCGAATACGCAAGAAAAATTCAAATATAAACACGGATTTCGCAGTAGAAATCTACAACAAAGTATTGATAATGATGAAAGATTTTTGCAATTTACTATTCAATTAGCATTAGCAATTGTTATCAACAAATTTAAGGGCCTATCTTAGAAACAGAGTGGCTTATATCTAAACACTGACTGCTTCACACATGGACAATTATTTGTTGTCTGGGTACTTAAATATTAGCATCACTGTGCAGCCAAATTGCCGCCATGCAAATCACACTATTTTCCATCTAAATCTATTTTTCTTTTCATAAAAAAATGTGTTAGAATCTTTTAGATATTAAGGTGTGATATGCATGGCACCAATTTTGTTTACAATGATGCTAACACATAAGTACTGTTGTGTATTCCAGAGCAGCAGTCACTAATCGGTGATTGGAATTGGTTAGAAATTTTGGATGGTCCACAGAAAAACTGGGACATTATTTATACTTTTATGAAGATTCAGTTTAAAAAAAAAGATTTACATAAAAAAAAACTTATTATGGATTATGCTTTACTAAAAACTTTTAGTTACCAATTTTAACAAATTTCTTGAGTTAAGCAATTTTTTAGCTATTTTTTCAGATTTTCCATCGAAATTTGAAAGTCAGCTTTGGTAACCATAGTAAATTGGTGGCAAAACACTCCAGTCTGTTGATTGTTGGTATGTTGTTGCTTTTCATGAAGTTTACTTTCAGGTGTATGGGAACGTAAATAAAGACGTATATATGGCTATAGTGGTCAATTCTATTAGTGGTTCACAAATTATAAAAATATACATTAAGTGGTTCATGAAGTGCTGAAGGTTGGCAAATTCTGTTCTAGAGTAGGCAAACCAGACAATTTCTGTATCTGCACAGACAATGAAGCAACACAAAATGTCTACCCATAAGCAATGTAAAATTAACCCTTTAAGCTCAAGAAGAGCCATTTTAAATTTATTTTCAAACTTGGCACCTCCCCACAATGTAAATAATTTTAGATTCATAACATAAGGACAAAAAAACCCATAATAACTTGGAATATTCAGTTAACAAATTACAAATTAAATCTGCTTAGAAAAGTTTTGTTTATGTATATTCACACATTTTTTAACAAACAAAAAAAAGTCATACCTCAAATGCAAGCGGTCAAAAATATTGGAAATGAGTGCTTTCCCTTTTCTTTCTTTTTAACCAGACTCAGCCACAGGAATGCGTGACTGAGTACAGCTACCTATAAGAAACTTAAATGTTAAAAAGCTATCAAAAACAAATTAAAGTTCAATATTTTGATGAAATCACCAAAAACAGTTCCAAACAAAGGTACTTAGGTACTATTGGAACTACACTGCTGGCCACCGTAAATGCAAAACCAAGAAAGACAAGAAATAGCACAACAAAATTTATTTTGTAGATTAGATGTTGACCAAGTATCAAATGATTAAATTTATAGAATTCTGTGAAGTGTGGTTCCTGCCAGAATCAGTAGCCAGAGTAGCCGCCATTGTTGGAGATCACCACAGCCACACACCTCGCCATTGATTCAAAGAGACTTTGGATGTGTTCATGGGGTACCGCAGACCAAGCAGCTTCCACACGTTGCCAAAGTTGATCTGGTGTGGCAGCTGGGGGTGTAATCTGGGTCAATCGTTGAGCGACCATAAACCACATGTTTTCTATCGGCGAAAGTTCCGAAGAGCGAGCCAGTCAGGGAAGCAATTCAATCTGGTGATTGATGAAAATCCTTTGGACAATGCGTGCCACGTGTGGTCGCGCATTATCCTATTGAAATATGGCTGTGGCCAAGCCCTGAAGGTAAGGAAGGACAACTGGCTCCAACACCTCGGAGATGTAGCGCTGGCTGTTTAAAGTACAAGCAATGCGTACTAGAGGAGTCCGAGAGTGATATCCAATACCGCCCCATACCATAATACCCGGTGCAGGACCAGTGTGGCGGTGCATAAAAAGCTGTTCAGTATCCTCTCTCTACGGTGTCTACAAACTCGAATCCGACCATCGTAGTGTTGCAGACAAATGCGTGACTCGTCAGTAAAGAAAAATTCATTCCATTCTGCCGCCCACATCCTTCTTTTATCGCACCATTGGCGGCGGAAACGTCTGTGGTTCTGCGTCAAGGGTAGACCAAGCAATGGGTTTCTTGCGGACAGATCACTCTGAAGTAAACGGCGTCGAATGGTACGCTCAAACACTGAATGATGCTTTACAGACTCAATGTGCTGTGCTATGGTTCGTGATGCGACTGAGCGATCGCCACTGCCATGCACACAATTTGCCTGTCCTCACGTGAAGTGATGCATTGAGGTGAATGCGA
This sequence comes from Trichonephila clavata, assembly GCA_019973975.1. Classification (NCBI taxonomy): domain Eukaryota; kingdom Metazoa; phylum Arthropoda; class Arachnida; order Araneae; family Nephilidae; genus Trichonephila; species Trichonephila clavata. The sequence continues at coordinate 88,165 of BMAO01001686.1, read as the reverse complement.
TCGACCACGTCGGTCCGTCATACCTTCCTGCATCCAACTATCACATATCCGCATTACAGTTGTTTGGTTTCGTCCAACACGCGACTACTGATTTCCCTGAAAGATAATCTACAATCTCGGTAGGCCACTATCCTTTCTCTGTCGAACTCGGATACTTGATCAAAAGCTGATCGCTGTTTTCTAAGAGACATAACTCATAGTTTTTGTAAAAAACCACAAGAAAAACACAATTGCCGAACTTGAAATCGTCGAAATCACCAAGCCTTAAATAGCGTTTTGAGGTGGCGCCACATGCGTGCGTGATGTGTGCCTGCGCTGAAATTCTAATCATTTGCATATCTCACCTCCGCTAATGCATGTTGTAAATTTCATGTTATTTGCGTGCTTCCTTCCGGGTGTTGCATTTACGGTGGCCAGCAGTGTATATCAACCCCAATTTCATATGTGTCGCACAGGGTGAATTGGCAAACCTGTTCTTCCTTTTATATAATGTTGCCAATACAGTTGCGATAATATGTAAATACCAAAACAAACATAAAATATACATCAGATAATTTGAATTTTCCCATTTGTATTTCACAGTAACATCAAATAAAATTTTGAAATTGCACTAAATAGATCCTTTGCGAATCTAATGTTATTGCCCCAACTTTTAGAAATTTCAACAATTTAGTGGAAAAATTCACAGTGAAGTGCAAAAATTTTATTATTGTGCAAAAACAGTCATATAATGATTTTCCCTTTTTGAATGCATATTGCAGCATTTGGCAATGTCTTATGATTTTATGTAAATGGTTGACAAAAAAAAATTTAAGTACCTAAAAACAGAAATTATCTATTTATTTAATTTAGAATCACTGGAAAAAGATAAAATACTTGGAAGATTTCAATTGATACGCTATTTGCTTGTGGAGATATTTTGAAATCACGCCAAACAGATGCATTAGAGTACAGAATTAAAATTAGTATTTTGTACATGAAATATACACAAAATTGTATATAATTGAATATACAGTTGTAATTGTATATATCCCGAGCTTAAAAATAAATTGAAAAATGAAATACAATACTAACATTAATTGACACAAAAAGAACTGAATATCTTTATGAATGCGAAAGCAAATTTGAAAAAAAAATTACAATCTTACAACCACCTGCTTCCTCAACATGTATTTGAGCCATCTGTCTGCATTGTTTTCGTTCACTGGATGCCTGTTCAAATTTGATGTGCAATTACCCTTAACACTGCTTTTGCCAGCCCAATGTGATGACCTTAGTTCGATTTTCTGCAATGCAATTTTATGCACTGAATTCAATTGACTGCACTTAAAAAGAAGGTAAAAACAAAAACATATGAAATTGCCAAACAGCTCTGAATGAGCATTGATTCCAAATCAATCGACGCAGCTCAATTCCGACGCAATGGGAAACAGAACATTCCATTCCACTTGAACAAATCACTCCAAACAGGTCAATTTCACAATATAGTTCGAACTCAAAAGAAAATTAATTGACAGAACAGAATTCTCATCAATTGCCCTGAGAAATAAGAAAAACAAAAAACTAAATGAAGAACAATGAAAAAATAAACTATACTCACACAAAATCAACACTATCGTAAAAGACGCAGCTCAATAGCAATACATCACAAAATAATTAAGGTGACTGTCTATATTCAAAATGTAACAGACACCTGGAAGTATCATGAATGACGTAACATAACACTACCAAATCAAATTTGTGCATCATTTGCAATCATATATTGACCGTGCCTGCTTCCCAACAAAGTTAGGGAAGAAATATAAATCACAGATGGTTAAAGATATTTTACATTGAATATGCAAGGAAAATTCAACACTTCATAAATCTTCGACAAAGTGTTAATAATAATAATTGAAGATTTTTACAATTTCCAATCGTTATCAACCAAGTTCAGGGCATTATCTTTAAAATTGAGTGGCTTAGATCTAGACATGAATTTCTTCTCACATGGGCAATTATTTGTGTTCTAGAATAGTCAGGCCAACCAATCATTTCTATATCTGCACAGACAATGAAGCCACATAAAACATTGTCTACCCAGAAGCATTGTAAAATTAACCCTTTGCCCTCACGGACTTCAGAGCAGAACCATTTCATCAAATTTTGGTATATTTTATTTGCATGTGATAGTTTTTTTTATTCAAATTAATACAGTTATTTTTTATCTTTCTGTTTAAGGCTGCCCCTCATTAAAATATTTTTGATTATTTTATGAACTATTTGTTACTTACATATTATCGCAGCCCATAGGCGACATTATATAAAACGAAGTACCTAGTTGCCAATTCAGCACATAGAAAATAGGAGTTGTCAACTTGGCGAGTTAATAATAGAATGGTCGATTGTTGTGATAATAAGCAAGTACCATTATTTCATATATTTATTAATGATTAACATTTTTGTTCATTGTTCTTTATTATATATCTTTCTGATAAACCTGTTTTTGTTGAAAATTCTTATTTGGATACTATCTTTGGTACTCATGCATTATCGCAACCTATTGGCGACATTATATGAAACGAAGTGCCTGGTTGCCAATTAAAACATACGAAACATAGGAAATCGGGAATGCCAACTTGGCGAGTAAAATAGAGTTGGCGATTGCTGCAATAATACATAAGTACCCTATCTTTTATTTGGTTGATATTTGTGCATTGTTATTTACTTTTGTAACCCTCGTAGCATACTTTGTGGTGCATAAGTCTTTTTAACCTGACTGAGCGACAGCAACATGTGGTACAGCTACTTATAGAATAAAATTGAACCTTAAAAAATATCAAAAATAAAATAAGGCTCACTAATTTGATTAAATCAATATAAACAGTTTCATACAAACACAAAATATATATCAGAAAATTTTATTTCGTATTTCAGAGAGACATCAAATAAAATTTTAAAATTATCAAAAACAGATTAAAAAAACGTATTTAAGAACAATCTCATCGATTAATTTCGCAAATTAAGACATCATGAAGTGCAAAAAACTATGTTGGCGAGGCCCTTTCATTTGCGGTGCATGATCGGCGAAAAAAAAACACACAAGTACTAAAAAAGTTAAAAAAACAAACAAAAATTATACATTAAGTTAAAAAGAATTTCTGGAGAGAAAGATAAAATAGGTGCTTCTGAGATTCATAATATTAATTTCATTCTATCTAAAGCAGGTAACGAAAACAGAAATACAATACTAACGTTAATTGCAGTAAAAACTGAACTATCCTTATCAGTGCGAAGTTTTGATTTGTAAAAATAATTATAATGAATAATATTACAAAAGAAATAAATAAATTCTGCGAGAAATTACTGAAAAAGTAAGTCGTAATTGGTAAGCAAAATCATAAACATCCCGTGATAATACTATCCGAGTGTTGCCAAAGCTACAAAACAAAATTTTAGTTGTTAAAAGAATAATCATTAAAAAAATGATTTGAAAAATAATCCTAATTAAGTATCAAAGAACAAAAAAATGGATAAATATTTCAATCACTAATCATAATTATAAAAAAATACCTAATAATTCCGAAAAAACTGTGCGTAAAGTATAAATTTCCCCATTCAGAGAGAAACGTGACATCATATGACGTCATAACACCGAAAAATCAATTAAAACTTAAATTTCAAAAAATTTAGAGTGCATTACGAAATAATAAATACATAAGACCCCTTCCGGATTCAAGTGCCCCGTTATGTCAAATTTTCAGAGGAAATGCTCCAGTAGTTTCGGAGATCAGTGGCTTTGAACAAACACACATTACATTTTTATTTATATAGATATTGAAATTGTAGTGGAAAGAAAATTAGTATTTAATATACTAATTTCAATAACTTGCTTAACACATTTTTACAATTATGTGCCTTATTTGAAAAATGGTTGTTTATGAAGAGAAACAAATGCAATTTACTTTCAAAATTCAATTTTTTTTAATAATGTGCGTATTGAAAGCAAATTGTTTTTAAAAAAATACCATAAAATCCGGTGTATAACTCGCACCCATATTTTCAAGCAGCATTTTTGTTTAATTTTTAGGTATATTCGCCGTATAACGCACACCTCTATTTTTTACAAAGAAACCAGAAATATGAGTGCACAATTCTCGTAAGTTCTTAAGTCATTTGTTAAAGGTATTATCCCAGGATTTTGAAAAAATATTGTACTTCTAAAATCAGGACCATTTAATTTCATTAGGTATGTCATTTCTTTCAAATAAGCATTAATGCGATCTATGTGGGAGATTGTTCAGCTACACGAGGGTTTTTGGCGATGAACCTCGTAATTTTGAATCATGATCAAGTCACGAGAACGACACCTGATCTGGCACCCCCACTCCTAACTACTACACCACAACAACGGGAGGACGTTTGAGCTCTCGACAGATTTAACGTACATCATACCCCCACACGACGGTTCTTTAGTGGTAGTGGGCTCGAACTCGTGACAAGCCAGCAACGATTCGATACCTTGACCACTAGGCGACATGGAGTGGAAGACAGATACAAAGGGTACCGTGTCAAGTGTCGTCCAAACCCTCTGACCACCGTTCAAAATTACGTCAATCCCCTGAAGCCCTTATCTTGTTTTAAAAGTGGAACGTTAATAAATTCTCACTGACGCATTAAATGTGGCTTATCTCGCTACAAAAAGAAGGAACAAAATCGTTGAATAATGTCTAAGCAAACAGAACTTTTCCTCTTCAAGACAAACTTTTCTTTGGCTTATTAAAACCTTTAAACTTGAAATTCGTCATTCATCTTTGAATTCAATTTCCCATTTTGTATCACGCAAAAATAAAGTCGTGTACCTAAAAAGAAAATTCGGTCAAAAAATCTTCTGTTTCATATTTTTCAACCCCAACGAGTATTACGCTCGATCATGCGTGTCTATATCGCAATTGTTGAAAGGTCACTTTTTGTATTGTATCAACTCATGTACATATCAAATTTCATTAAAATCTGTCCAGTAGTTCTAGAGATAATCGATCAAGTCTGAAAATTCTCTTAATTTCTTACACCAGTGTAATATCCCTAGAAATCCCAGATTTCTGAGGATACTGATCTTGACGGAAGGACACAGATTTCCTTTTTTCCTTTTGATGCTAAGACACACGTTCTTTCGTGTTTCGTTTCGCTTTCTAAAGTTTATATAGCTAGTTCTGTCATTTATTTTTAATTTTTTTCTCACCAATATGGCATCGTTGTTGGATTTGAACGAAAGTGATACTGAATGAGAATATTTGCTGTAAACCGATGAATACGACAGTGACTCGGATACGGATTTATCTATTTGTGATTAAGAAGATAAAGAAATGGAACAAAAGCGGCAATACACTTATATAACTCATGTGAAAGAGCTTTTTATTCCAAGTTACATTTCGAGCAATTTTACAAATATTTGTAATTCTAATTTTATATTTCTTATTTTTTTTAAAATTTTTGTAACCCAGGTATTTTGTAACTTAACTTTTGTAATTGTATGCAATCCAAATAAAAGAAAATCTACCTTATATTTTTTCCTGTGCTAGCTACAGTGATTGTACACCTAAATAAGTGATGTATCCACATGAGGTTACTTTGGAATTTGGCCCTATGCATAGCATGTATCCACGAGCATGGAATGCAAGGGGTTAAAGTATTCTACAAAGGTGGGAACTGGTTGTAATATTTTCGAATAAATTTTTAGCGATTTTGGTAAAACAAAATTCTGACTTTATTCCTGTTTACACGAATACACCACAAATCATATTGGTTCCTCTTGTATGAGAGATTAATCATTCAAGAATTTTCAGCTTCATCTTATATGTTCTGTTTTTACTGCTGAAATATTTGTCTTCATTAAAACATTAAAATGCGTCTGAAATAAAAAGAATGAGAATGTTCTTCGTACTTCAACAGATTCATTGAGGGGCTTGGAATATTTACATTATCAAAATTCTTTTCCTTACCCATTTGACTCTAGAAACTAGAAATAATTTAGTCCTATAGTTTTTGTTGTTGTTATTGTTTCTTACTCTCAGTTGATATAGCTCCATCTGCATTAAACCAAAAATCGCCAAAAAAATCCAAAAATAAAATAGAGGAAGATAGCAAATATTCTCGAGTTCTAAAAAGTTGATTTACCATTGCAGTTACGAGAAGGAGACTGTAATCGACTTGCGCACGAAACCTCTACTTAAACCTCGCCCTTGTCCCTGATTTACCTGCGCGAAGGGCAATGCAGTATTAACGCTCGAATTCGGATTTGATTTTATAGTAATAAGAAATGAGCAGCTTCGATTAATCCAAAGACCTGGAGCACCAAAGTCAGAAGACTGATTTAGCCCTTAGTGCCAGCTACTTTTAGCTGGACATAATGGAATGGCATTTACTTCTAGGATGACCCTACCAGGATTATATACTCCCAATGTACATCACCTATTTTTTTCAGGTACACCCTCCCACTACTTTGAGGTAACTAGCAGGTCTTGAGCGGGAATCCAGCCCTAAAAATGTTATTGTTAGGTTGGATACTTTCACGTGTAGAAAGGTAGGTCAACAAAACATTTTATAATCTTGTGAAATCGCTGTGATAAAATTGTGGTCATTGTCACGAACTTGTGATAGGCATTATCGAGTCACATGTTCGATTTCTTTTGCCACTGAAGACCCAACATGTAGAGAGGGGTAGTTAGCATGTTGGCGAAGGGTGGAAGTTAGCTCAGGGTTCGTACTCGTCATATGACCATGGTTCGCAATTAGAAGATCCGTTACCAATAGCCTTCGTTTAGCTTTCAGAGTGCGATGTTAACAAAAATTTCTTCACGTTATTAAATATGATCCGTTTTTCCCCCTAAGAATTCTTACTTACTTAAATTACGATATTGTAAGGTACTATAAAATAGCTACTCATATAAAAATGAATAAAGTCTTGTAACAAACACAAAACACTTTATCCCATAAATTCCCCAAATTTTTTTTGGCGCTCATTATCATGCGGAAGACAAGACACGTCTCTAATAACATTAGTTCATTGGCCGTATAAAACTTACGAATAATTGATTTTTATATGACAAAAAATATCTCCATGTGCAATTAATGAGTCCACTGACTGTGAAATATATTTTTATTCTCTGTTTTCCTGTCCATTCTTCTCGTTTTAAATAGTTTACATCATGAACTAAACTTAATTGATTTGGTTGAGGAAATTGCCAACCAAAACTGTTTCATTTCTGCATGCTATGGGTTTTTTATTCACATTCATAAAATTTTATCAATAATGTCTTTTTTTGATGGATTTTATTTATAGTCACGAACTTTTAAATATTTTAGTTATTAGAATCTCAAATCATCTTTTTTATCTTCAGTTTTGGGTAATATGTCGAAGATGTCTCAATGTCAGTAATTTCAGCCTGTCAATTTTGACGTATGGACGTGATTGGTGAAGCTAAATTCACCAACAGGTTCAATGTTGTAATACATTTCATAGCAGTCATATCAAAACTTCACAAAACTAAATATATCTCACATATAATTCAAAATATTGCATAGATCTAAGTTATATGATTGAATTTGACAACAGAGTTGAATAGCAATGAATAACATTAGATTATAAATTAAAGAGAAATTTTAAAAAAAATTATTATGTTGAGAAAAAGTGACATCGAGATTTTTAAAAAAACAAAGTCACTCATATATTTGGTTACAGTAACAAATAAACATCTAAAAGATGTAAAATTTTATAATTTACTTAATTCATTATTAATAAATAATAATACAATTCTAGTTATAAACAAGCGTTTATTTTTGAGTAATAAAAATGATAAATGAATTATGTACAAACACTGCTATTATTTTATAATTATAAACCTACACGATTTTAAAACAAATTTGTATACTGCGAATTATCACATTTCTTATAATTACAAACTAATAAGCTATAATTCTGAAACAAAAATTACTTTATTTAATACTTTTTTAATGTAATGAAATTTGCAACATTTTTTTAAATTAATTTATTTGTAAAACTCCTTATGCTCCCCGTTGCATAACATGAGGCTTACAGATGTAAGTGGTTACACAATTATATAATTTAAAACAAAATTAAAAATACATCAATAAGATAAAAATATGAAATAAAAAGGAAGGGAGAAAATACAGGAATATAAATAAGGAGCGTTACCAATAAAAGTTTAAAAATCTATACAGTAAACAAATTGTCTTAAGATATTAAGACTCTCAGTACAATTGACCAACAAAGACAAAACCGGTAGCCAGGAAATACCTGAACGTTTCAACTCCTTTGTAACATTTTCTATTTTACAAAAGTATAGGTTACAATACAACAATGCATGTTGAACAGATTCAACAACCTGACCATAAGAACAAATATCACTACCAATTAAATTAAACCTAGACAAATAGCTCTTAAAATTTCAATGTCCTGTTAGAATCTGGGATTACTTAAAATCAATAACAAATTTCTTACATTTTAGCCGTTGATAAATTGTCGGAAAAAACTTTTTATTCCATAAAGCTTTAGGCGAGGCCAGGTTCCAGGCGGAAATAGTTCTTTCCCAAGCTAAATGTTTCCAGTGGGACAGTGGCACAGACATCGAAAGGTCGAAGCAGCAGCGTTCTTTTGCTGTGGCGGCGTATTTCTCTAATGATCGGTCGGTGATTGCAGTGCAATGTGCTTTCTCGTCGTCACTTTGATATTCTTTCACGAGGTCGTGTTCCTGCTCGTAAATATGCTTTAATGTGGAGGGATGCTTTTAGAGCTGTGGGAAATGTCTCCAAAGAAAGGAAAGGACCTCCGAAGATCATTAGAACACCTGATAATATGAAACGAGTTTGTGTGTCAATTCAGATCGGTATGTAACAATGATCCAAAATTCTTCTTACCCTCTCTTTAAGAAAGGAATCTTTGCAACGTAAGGTTACATGATGTGGTCACAGCCCACACATCATAATTCCTTCCCGAGGGCTTATCTCAAGTCAATGGTTTTTAAAAATCGCTCCAAAACCCTGGAAGACCTAAGGAACCACTTCCGAGCCGAAATTGACAATATCCGCGGTCGATATGCTTGAAAAAGTTACTCAAAGTTTTCAAAATCAACTGCATCAGTATATTAATAATGGATGACGACATTTGACATGCATTGTGTTTAAAACTGTGTAAATTCAATTTTCCAATGTTGTGTGGAAAATACCTACAAAGTCAAATGAAGCATGTAATGAGTTTTATTGCATTTACAAAAAAATAATTTTTCACGTCCTCCCCCCTTCTGTATATGTATGTGACTCAACCCTGTACTCTGTAGTTTCAAAAATACAGTGAAAGAAACCTGTTTTTGAAATTATTACTATAATGGAATTGTATATTTTAATTTTTTACTGAATGAAATATGTCATGTTTCTCAAAATTATATTGAATTCAGATGGAAGAGAAAGAATAGTACTTAAAGTGAAATAAATAAGTGACTTATCCGTAAAATATAATTAAGTCAATTATATTTATGAAATATAAACACTATTTTTGAATATAAATATAAATTCAAAAAATTCTCACATGATGCATTCTACAATGGACTCTCAAAGAATCTAGAAATATCGATCAAAACATTATATTGCATTTGTGTATTTAATAATAGTTTAACTTTTTTAAGAAAAAGGAAACATTTTATATTGTCTTTAAAAAATACTATTATTCTTCATATTCCATGAAATTTATTACAAAATAAAAGGAACAATACTGATTTTAAAAAAATCTTATAAATATAAGAATATTTTTTGCAATACGATACGAATTAGATAATCATGGATACATCAAAATCGAGCAACATGATTATTTTCGGTGAAATTTATTTTACAATTCATTTAAGGAAATTGTTACAGCAGACGATTTACATAAACGCACGCAAATATATTGCAGTATTTTTTTTTAAACCAAACGATTTAAAAGACAAATATACAAAGATATTTAAAGATGATTATTTAATAGAATTTCTTGGATTAAGAAATAAAATTAGTGAACATTTAAATATATTTTTTAATAATTTGAGAAGTAGTGTGTAAATTAAATTCTCATTTAAATTCCATTATATGTAGTAAAATAGAAATCAATTGAAAGCAGTTTTTGTAAAAGTATCGTAAGTAGTAATTTAAGCGAGACATTTAAATAAAAAATTTTGCAGTAAAAGTTTATTTTAAATCTAAGGCAAGGTGAAGAGTTAAGGGGTATCAGAACGCTCTATACTGATAATGTTAAAAAGGGCTTTTTCAATGTACCTTTTCTAAAAACCTGTTGGAAATACAATCCCCAAATTTTTTTTGCAAGTTAAGCATACATCTAATATTATACTTAAATGAGCTTTTTTTGAAATTTCCATTAGTTTTTCTTTAAAATTTTTTTATTTGATGTATAGTGAGAAAGCAGTGTTTTTCGAAAGAAAAAAAATTATAAAAAAAATGTATACAAAATATTGTTAAAAGCTCATTTCAGTATATACTAGAATATATAAAGAATATCTCATGTAAGTTTTGTTGACATCAGATTTATACTTTCTGAGAAAAGGTACATCGAACCTTCAAAAGTGACATTTTGAGAAAAACACATTTTTATAAAAAAAAGTTACCTTATCAAAACATTCCAGCTCCATATTCGAAATTTTCAGCATTTTTTAAATTTTAATCTTCTTGTTTCATTCTTTTAAGTCTTTTTACTTTTCTAGTCCCCTTAGTTTTCTGTAAATTGGCATATCTTACCCTCTTTGTCGAGATGTTCCATGCAGCATGTCGCATAATATCCTCGCTCTATGTTAAGTTTTTTAAAAATATCCAGCGTTGTTGCATTCCCTTTATTAAAGGATGCAATAGCATCATATGTACCAAAGGAAAATGTTTCTATGTGCACAAATGTCTTTTTGGGGACACGAGACCAAATAACATTATTAATGCTTTCATTAGGATTCTACGTGTTTCCATGCAAGCACTTTTTCAATAATTCTGGATCCGAAAGGTCTCTAAAAATAGGCCTAATGGCTTCAACAACAGCAACTGGAAGTTTATGTTTGTGGAGATAAAGTTTATTTTCCAATCGAGCCTTCTTACACTAACACCATGTGTCAAGACCTGATAGACAAAAACCATGCTGTAGATTTTCATTCGTAGATATTTTGTGAAGAAATATTGCCCATATAGCTTGTTTTATACACTTTACATTTGATAAATTTCTTCGAATGGCAAGACCATAATATGTTTGCAATTGATCAATATAGTTGCTTCTGTTAATCTATTTTTGCCACATAATGCATTGCCATCTGATAATTTTTGCCCCCTCATTTTTGCTTTGAAACGTCGGAGGCGAGATCCCATCCGTTTCATAACATACCCAAAAGAAATTTTAAAAAATGACGTCAAACTTCAAGCTGACCCAAGGGGAAGTGCAATGTTTACCTTTTTTCTGTCCATTTAAATCGGTGACTCGCGTTTAGACGATTCTTTAAAAACAAAATTTTAGCACTTCTAATTAAGCTAGAGATAAAAATGGGGTATTTTTGGAAAGGTAATGAGCTGAAGAATTTAAAAATGCAATAACCTGAAATTCACCTTTTTAAAAAATTTTACCTTTCCAACTCCCCTTAAGTTCTTACATCTAAAACTATTAATTAACAAATAATTCAATATTTATACACAACGTCAAAATATGTACTGTGTTTAAAATCTGATACCAGTCAATAAAAATAAATAACTACGACTGATTTGCACATTTTTTGAAGCTTTTATGATCCATTTTATAAATTAAGTTTATTTTAAGTTATGCTTTTACAAAGAAACTAATCATAATAAATTTAAACATCATGAGAAATTTTGATGCATAAAAATATATGATATGTAAGCCCTTTTAAATAATTTTTGTTTCCAACTTCTTACTTTTTCTCCCCAGTACCACTGAAGACCCGCCGTGTAGGGGAGCGATGCACGGAAAATCTGTCGAGAGCTCAAACGTCCTCCCGTTGGTGTGGTGTGGTAGTTAGGAGAGGGGGTGCCAGCTCAGGTGTCGTCCGCGTCACTTGACCATGGTTCAAAATTACGCGGACCGTCCCCAAAAGCCCTCGTGAAGCTGAACAGAGGGACGTTAATATTCACTCATTCACTCACTCATTCATTCATTCACTTACTTTTTTACTGAAAATGCAAAATATTTTCTCTCATTAAAATTAATTGCATGGAATTAAAACTTCATTCTGTATTTTTTATCATGTCAAAAGCATTTATTTTCTCGAAACCGAATCATAAAATACCCTAAAAGACGGAACATTTATCATCAAAAATTGTTCTTTTCTCTGTTGTCAAGTAATGGATAAGATAAAGAGGTCATCCAAAAAGACAGAACCGTTAGGAAGATGAATGAAGTTGGAAAGTTGCCCTCTCCCATGATTACGTTCATCCAATAAGACGGATACTGACATATCCAGTTTTATTGGAACAACATTAAGTGGAAATTGGATTTGTTGGGTAACTGAAATTGTGTTTTCAATTGAGTGCTCAACTCTGAACTTCATGTTATTTTGATGAGAAACTTTAATGAGAATGGGATCGAATGTTATCTATCAATGTCCTATTCTTTTGCAACAATAAAATGAAATATAAACTTTTAGCTCTACGTTTAATGGAGGAATGCAACGCTTCTCAAACTTTTAACGCACGCGACCCAATTTTCAATCATAATTTTCATCATTCCCTTTCCATTGTATAACAATGTATTTTATGCAATAATAATGTACTTGGACGCTAAATCTACATTACTTAACCGCTTCCCTTTTAAATATTTTTGAAAAAAGTTGCAAAAAATCATCACATTTTTTTAAATTTTTATTATTAAATACAGAAATGAAACAAAACAAAATATGTAGGTTTTAAGTTGAATTTTTAATTTTTTTATAGGTGTAAAGCATTCAGTTTTAATATTAGTTTACTATCGCGAGTTATCTCGGGCAAAGGGAAAGATGTTAAATATTAGTCTTTGTATGTTAGTTTTTGAAACAAGGGAGAACACAAAGTGATACCTGATATTCTGTACATTCTTACTGGCTTAGCTCTGGCATCTTTTTTACGGGGGGCACACTGTTTCAATAAGGCTACATACAGAAGAATCACTTCCACTATTTTTCAATGTCCTCTTCTTCATAATCACTACCTGAAAAATCATCGCTTCCGCTCTCTTGCCTCATCGCCATTATTTTACTCTTTTTCAACGCAACTATTTTTTTTATGCATTAATAATCCACAAGCTGATGTATACTATACAATGGTGAAAACACGTGACCAATCCCGCCAAAAGAACCGCGAAACCAACAAAACTTAGTACATTTCCAATCAAAGCTGAATATTTCCTTTCATTTCCTCCAGGCCGATTAAAACTTTGATAAAACAAATCGTACTGACAAATTCTGTTTCTCCCGAGCTTTCTCGGACTAATAATTAAATGCAATATATACGAACCCGAGATAATTCGGGATAATCAGGCAAGTGGTTAATCATTAATTTTTACATGCTTGCGCCCCCCCCAACGTAAGATTATCACGCCCCCCTAAGGGGGTGCGACCCACAGTTTCATAAACACTGGAGTAATATCTATATGTGTGGCAATATTTGATGGATATATTTTTACGTCAAAAAATATTTATCTACTTACGTTAAAAACAAGTACATCAAATAATAATCATTTATTGAATTAAATATCAAATGATATCGTTTATTGAATTAAATTTTTTTTAAAAAGTGAAAATTATGATAGAAATAATTATTTAATTAAATAAAAAATGATTATTATAAAAAATACTTGCTTAATTAAAAATGCTGATATACAATGATTAAAGTATAACTACCATTGATTGAATTACATTAATATTATAATTGTGAAAAAAAACAGTAAATGTTATTGAAAAATAAATTTAATGGTCAATGTTTTAGGAGCATAGCATTATTATTTGTACGTTTTTTTATGTACACCTTGTTGTGAGAAAATGTTTATTAATGTCTCTCTCTCTCTCTCTCTCTCTCTCTCTCTCTCTCTCTAAAGTAACGTGACGACTTCTGGAAATGGACCTTGTAATTTTGAACCTAGGTCAAATCATGTGGATGACATTGAGCTAGCACCCCCTCTTCACGCGATTACACCGCATAATGAGTGGTCTTAAAGCCTCGACAAATCTACCGTCCGCAGTCCCTCTATATAACACAGGGGTGGCAGACCCGCGACCCGCATGCTACAGTGTGGCACGGTTAAACTGTAAAGTGGCACGCGAAAACGCATTTAAAGATAAAAAATTGGAAAATATAATATTAATTTTTTTTTTTACAGATTTTCCGAAATGCGGTTGTCTTAGACATAAAAACATCAAAATTTATTTTAAATACTCTTAATTGAATTACATTAGAAAATTATAAAGAATAAAACACTCCCACATTGTCGTGTGCGCTGACCTTTCAAAAGGAAGTGAGCTCTTGAGTTTTGGGAATTCGAGGGAGGGTGCTTTAAAATATCTATATGAAAACAATGAACTGCCCTGTCAGTGTTTGCTACTCATTGGATTTGGGATTTAGGTTTTTTTACCGATACTGTGGCACATTTAAATGATTTAAATTTGAGATAGCAATTTTGAAGATTGTACTTTTCTTTCCCTAAGTGAGCAAACTTTTGCATTTTTTGTATCGATTATGAAGATAAAGATTAACACATTGCACATTAACGCAGGAACTGTTTACCAAAGTTAACACTAAACAACTAACCCTTAATACATACCTATTTCTACAAAAGCTAGAGAAATGACCGGTCTTTATTTTTCCAAATTGATTCCTGAAAGTAACTTCTTTGTAATTAAACTAAAAAGTATATTGTCGATTCCAATTATAAAAATAAAGAATAAAAGTTTTTAATTCATTGTTCATCGCATTTTTACATATACTACATATACTGTACATTGTTCATTTTCCGCAAATATATTTTTCACATTTAGAACAAACTTTAATGGATTTATTATCGTTGCAAATGCTGTTCAATGCGTCTTACGTTGATAAGAATCTGTAGTACACTTATGCAATGTTCCTTTCAGATTTATTCTTTTTTGAATTTTTCATGAGTTTATTGAAAATCTGTGACAAGTTCTACTGCTAACTGGAGTAAAAAATCTTGGGTCAAGATATTTTTTCCTGTCGTTTGCTAGTACAAAATCCAGACTAAATCAAGAATATTGAAAAATACTTGGAGAGGCCAATTGCAAGACTTTGATTTTGTGGTATATTTCCTCGCCATTTGATCAGTTATGTCCAATTTCTCTTGAGATAAACTAAATCGGTTCCTAATACTCTCTTTGCTTCTTTCAATGGGCTTTTTTTTACATGGTTTATAACACAGTGGTCAATTATCCACAAAAATATAGTCCTAATTTTACCATTAATATGACGTTTTGCATATCTCGTTGGGCATATCCTCATTCTTGCCTGAAAATGTTATGTGTACCACCTATATTTGTATTTCTATCCAAACAGATCCATCAATCGTAATATGCTGTTCATTTCTTTTCTATTTCATCTTCAAAACTTAAGAATAATGTCATTCTTTTTCGTCTACGACTTATATTCATAATATTTTCTTCTTCACCGTCAATATCTGTACATTCAAATTCATTATCTAATAGATTATTATCATTTTCAACCAATTCATTTTCAGAATATTCATCCTCATCAATTTCCGAAAACTCATCGCCCTATAGTATTTATATCTTCTAAGAACTAGCACTGTTTAGATTGTTCTGACATTCTTGGGAGTAAAAAAAACCTGTATTAGTAATGGAATAAGGCTATCGAAATAAAATAAAAGCTACCAATCGATACTTTTAGTTTTTGTCATCTTTTCTTTCACTAAAATGCAATTTTCAAATTTATTCGATTGACTCTCAGATATTGTTGTAGGTTCGAATAAAGGTTTTAGGACAAATGTTTTCTATTACGAACATAATAAAATAAATATAGTTTAAAATTTACTGATATACACCTACAACAACGTGATTTTGCTAGAATCTTCGATAACAAATACTAACAAAGATGACTTGATAAAAAAAACCTATAAATTCAAAAGCCAAATTAAGAAAGTACTGACTGTTTAATAATTATTTACAATTAGATATTTCAAGTTACTTATATTTTTTATAGTTAACCTAACTAATTTGTGAACCTATGTAAAATTTATTAATGATAAAAAAAAGTTTGTACCTCTGTCAATTATTTCTATAATTTTTGAATTTCCACTTCATAGACATGCATAAATATGTACTGTTTGTGTAAAAATTCCTTAACAAGATTTTTCACCATTTCAAATGATTTTGCTTGTTGGTAAAGTAAGACGTGGCTCGCATATTTTTTTAAATCAGATATTAGTACTCTTCCCAAAAAGGTTGGCCATCCCTGATATAACAGTTATTAAGAAGCATCTGGACTCGAAATAGCAATTCCACAGCACCAACCATGATTTCGGGACAATGACCATTTGGCTACCATAGCCACTATGTATATCTCGAAGGATAAAATAGATGATCAATAAATTCAGAAGTAAAAGTTATCAGAATGTTTCATAAAAGATGATCAAAGCTTAAGAAGGTAATAGACATCCAGACAAACAATTTTCGTCAGATGATGCTTGGTCGGAATTAAAACCCAAAATTTACAGAAGGCGAAGAATGTGATCTTATTTTACGAAACAAAAACAAATTAAAAATTAATAAATTGCAAAAACAAGTTTAATTACATTGCAATAAGTGTTCAAAACAAAACAATTAATGTAGTGGCTGTGCACGCAACGTGATGTCTAAGAAAGCATTGATGAACTTTGTGAAAAACGCAAGAAAATCGCGCACTCCCTTTGCAGCGGCCGCCTGTTCTGCATATTCAATGGGGGTCTCATATACAACAGCTTCCAGCTTCCCTACAAAAATATATTGAGACATGAAAGATCTGGTGAACGCGGTTGGTCAAGCTACAGGATCACCTAACTTAATGCGTCGATTAGGAAACCATATGTAAGTTCCGCTCGTCTCATACAAAATGGGAGGATGCTTCTTCTCATTGAAACCACATTACCCGCCACATATGTGGGAAACGCCGTTCAACATGTCCGGAAGTATCTGTGATGAGAGGTATTTTCTCCGTCAAGGAGTTCTTACAAAAAAATAAGGCCCAAATTGGTGGTCCTGAATTATCCCTGGCCAAATATTGGTACATAAGCATCGCAGATGAGCGTGTGGATTTACATCAGCCCACACTTATACATACACAGGGGCATTCATCTGTTAAAGTATTTAGCTGTCCAGAGCCTTGATTTTCCATTTGTGCTCTGCAGAAAAATGTGTGAATTCTACAAGCTGTGAATAATCCCAGTGGGTCAATTCATGTACTAGTTGATGCAAATTTTCCTTCTCCTTTATTCGTTATGTCACGTACTTTTATACATGAACCCCTTTTCATGTACTTGGCTGATCAGCTACCAAATACATAATGGGTTTTTCCCCAAAACTGTTCTTTTTTCCTGTACGCCCCTCATTCGACTGGAAGCCCGAATCTTACACAACTGTAAGTGCCAGCGTTCTAATGCTTAAGGGTTGGGTTACCGTCTGTTGAGAAATCTTTCTCCGTACAATCGTTAGACATCTGAACCATTTCCGTTTGCACTTCTGTAGATAAAATGCATATCAGCCTTTTTAGTAAAGGGCAAACATCTTCCTGCACATTCCTATCATAATTGACAGTTTCATACTCGGATCAGAAGCTTATATTTATTAATATAGGTTCAATTTTGTGTACGAGATTTTCCTCTTCCCCATTTCAAATGTGCATGTTGTTAATGCCATTCTTCTCCAGATACCTCTATTTAGAAATGGAGCTTTAACATTAACCTGGATCAAGTTTCCAAATGCATCAGCCCCTTTCCTTTTTAATTACGACCGTGCATTCTATGATGAAAGTTATTGATATGGATGCTAACTGTGAAGTTTTGTCCATTTTTTTTTGTTTAACACACCTGTAGAAATTATTTCTTTTTTAAAAAAATCATTGAAAATAACTGAAAGGCTAATTTTTTTACCCATTGATGTTTTTTTTTTATAATTACAAAATAACATTCTCTAAATAATTCAATATTTGATAACTGTCGGAATGCCTTAACCAAAATTTACTGCAGTTTGTAGATTTACGGATGGATAAAATCAAAAAATTATAAATGAAAAGTATAAGGATCCACACTAAATTTTCTTTCTGGTCTGATCTTTCTTCGCTAATTACAAAACGTTACAAACATTGTGTGTGTGTGTGTGTGTGTGTGTGTGTGTGGTGTGTGTGGTGTGTGTGTGTGGTGTGTGTGTGTGTGTGTGTGTGTGTGTGTGTGTGTGTGTGTGCTTAAAATACTACTTTAATATCTGTACTTTACCCGCAAAAAGGGTTCGAATTTTTGCCAAATTGGGCGATAATGTTATAATACAGTTACCTTGATTTTGATCCTTTGTTTTTGGGTTTGCTATAGTGTTTATAAATATGATCGTCATTTTTTATTGTTTTTTACTGCAGGAACGATATATTATATCATATTAATTTAAAGCAATTTGACTTTAAAAACTATTTAACCACTTTTATATTGGATGTTATTTTTGAAACTTCCAAATTCTATTTTTGTGATTTCCTTCTGTTGGATAATGGATAGCTCACAGAAATTATTGGCAAGTACTAGGATCACTTTTTAAGTGTATGAGGGTTCAGCCTTTAATTATTACGGACTAATCAGTTTACCAAATTTTCGCTTTTGGTCAATTTTATTTTCTAAATGGCCAAACTTCTTTTCCTAACCTTTTCAATCTGTCACTGATTTCAAAGCTGTGAAATATGATAAATGTGGTAGAAACTTAACAATTGTTCCTCTAAAAAGTAATAAATTTATGGCCGAATTTCTTATTGTGGATTTTATAGTGCGAATTCAAATTGCCGTAATAGTTAATCTGCCAAGCAGAATTCTTTTTAATGGTAGTAGTTTGTGTGTTAATTTCCAATGTTTTACTTTTAATAAAAGTTTTCATAACTTTGCTCAACACGTCAAAAATAGCACGTCACTTTTTTAAATTCTTCTTTCGGCCTCAAATTATTTTCTTAAAAAACTTTTAATGCATTTCTCTTG
This sequence comes from Trichonephila clavata, assembly GCA_019973975.1. NCBI lineage: Eukaryota > Metazoa > Arthropoda > Arachnida > Araneae > Nephilidae > Trichonephila > Trichonephila clavata. The sequence continues at coordinate 68,931 of BMAO01001686.1, read as the reverse complement.
TTTTTAAATTGTTTTATTTCGGCATATTTTGAAATTTCTTATATTTAATTTCCTTATCCTGGTACTTACACTCTGCAATGACGTTTTATATGAAAAATATAAGTACATTTCTTATTAAATTTTCTATTTTTTTTTTCTAAATTGTTATAATTTTGCAGTCCTCACTTGCTTCATCAAGTTTCAGCTTTTTTTAATTCCTTACCACCAGTTTTATTTAGTGCTAGGCAGCCATAATGAATAAATAAAAAATAGTTTCCTTCGAGATCTATTTGGTGCAATATCAATTGCAAAAAATTACTTTTTGGAAAAAGTAAAAACACTAAGAAAAGAAACCAATGCGTTTCCTTACATTACGCATATGATTAATGCCTTCCTATTTGATCTACACTGCTATTTGTAAAAAAATGCAAAACCATGATGGAAATCAACAGAATTGAAGGACTTTGCAGCAAATTTCAATTATAGCATGTTACGTAAAATAGTAATGTTTCAGAGCCACCACGCATGCGTGGCACGCGCAGTACCCTCTGAACTGATGTTGAAAGCGTATAAATAGAGGGCTGTAACGGAGGAGGTTGAAAATAGTTAATGATTATTTGTTAGTGGTGAACATTTAGTGAGACCTAAATATGCCTCCACGACGAAATAAGGAGAAATTCCAACAACTTACGGAGTTTGAACGGGGAGGATTATCGGCCTTCGAGAAAGAGGATTTTCTTATCACGCAATAGGAGCTCGTGGACACCGAACAGTTCCACAGTGATGCAAGATTATAAGCAGTGGACCGACGAGCACCGAACAACTCGAAAAACTGGCAGTGGAAGACGGAAGGTGATGTCAGCACACGACGATCGACACCTAATCCGTATGGCGGTGAATGACCGTACAGCTTCCTCCAGGCAGTTGGTAACACGTTGGCCTACCGCTACAGGTGTACTAATATTAACTTCGTCAATTCGTCGACGTCTGCTGCACCGTGTATTGCGTGCAAGGGAGCCTTTATAAGGGATCTCCCTCACGGCAAACCTCTCAACGGCTGCGTCTAAAATGGGCTCATGGGCCCAGAGCCTGCCAAACTGATTGGCACCAAGTTGTCTTCCCAGATGAATCACGCTTCAATTTGTAGGGCCATGATGGCCGCAATCGTGTTAGACGCTATGCCGGTGAACGCTACCTTCCAGAGTGCGTTATAGAACAAGATAGTGGCCTAACACCTGGAATTATGATTTGGTGTGTTGTGTGGGGCGATGTGTGCGTAGTGCGTGTACGATCCAATTTGTCACGAGAGTTATCTTAATAGCAACAAGTACGTCCGTCAAGTGCTACAGCCCGAAGTCGTTCCCTTCCTATAAGGCATCCCTGGAGCTATCTTTTAGCAGGATAATGCACGTCCACATGTTGCAAAGACTGTTCGAGACTTCTGTTCAGCCCAACACTTGCAACTTCTTCATTGGCTTGTTTATTCGCCGGATATATTGCTTATTGAATACGTGTGGGATTTGGTTTATCGGCGTCTCACTCGTGATCTGCGTCCTGCAGCTTCAAAAAAGACGAACTTTTGCTGAAATTCTCTTCCCAAGCAGACATTCAAATCTATTTGACTCCATGCCATATGTCCCAACTACTGATTTCGGACACTTAATATTGTTTTTTTGCTTTGAAAATTTCGTCTTTTATTTGTACTAATATAAGTGGTTTGTGCATTGTATTTAATTTAATTCTTTTGATTCCTTCATGGTGATGCATTTTTTACAAACAGCAGTTTATATGTTCTTTATTTAAGTTCTGGTAAACAACTTTTCTGTTTAATGACCTTTTTTTCGGACATTTAAAGATATATGGCAATTCATTCCTACTCAAAATTTTGATTTATATCATTCTGACCTTCTGACCAAAATTTCTTATTTTTGGCAAAATTACTTGTATTCAAAGGTGCTAAAATGTTTTTAAAAATTGTACAAATATCAATCAAATACGATCACTAAAATATGTATTATGAAACCCAATACAAAAAAGTGCAGCTATATAGCACATAAAAAATTAGAATGTAAGCATGAAATTCAAAACATTACGGTAGGCTAAAATGTAAATTAACAGCCTTTTCACCCAGCTTGGAAAAATAAGATACAAATTAACGTAGCTAAAAAAAGAAAGTTATATTTTTCAAAAGAAAATAACAATAATAATAACAATAATTGTTGATTAGTTTTTCAAAACGTTGCATCTCATTCTGTTTGAGATATGGTTACCACAAATTAAGTTTTCAACTGATGCATTAATTTCTTTAATATTTTTAAATCTTCATTCAGTCTTTTTGAAAGGACGTGTTTACTTCCTTTAAAATGGCAAACATGTCTGCCAAACAAGGCGAACACACTTTGTCACATAATTGTGGAGCATAATTATAACTATGTTTGATTAAAAGTAATCTGACCTATGAACGTAAAGGGTTGTATGTCTGATGCAGCATAATTCATCGTAAAATAAATGTAATAATCTCTAATTTATTTTTTTACTTTTATAAATTTCATCATTTTCCCAGCTTTATTTAATGCTTTCTTTATTCGTTTTAATACAAGTGCGTAGTAATTAACACATCACTTAGTATTTTTAAAATGTAGTGCAGTTTAAATTTTTCGTTACTTTACTCTTTTGTTGAAGCCTCATAAAGATTTCGCTTTATCTGTACAAATATGCGATCACGAATTCCAATGTAATTCGCGTTTTTTGAAGTGAAACTTCTTTAGGCGAGGGAGTGAATGGGAATTTGCCCAATTTTACTTAACAGTGAAAAAGCGAATGGAACTAGAGATTCCCCCCATATCCGCGAAGCGTCGCCATAGTGAGGAGATAGCGAGCGGGAGGAAGAGAGCGGGTGTGGAGGTACACCACGTGATACGTCATATCCGTGAAAAGGTTGGATGATTGCTAAGGGGATGTGCATCAGAAGTATATCTTGCTGCTATGGACGAAAGGCGCTAGTATTGGTGACATTAAGCGGGTACCCTTGTTACTCTCGTAACGAACTCGCGTGGCGTATTTTCGTAGTTTTTATGAAAAAACGTGCCGTTTTCAACGAAAAAACGCACCCGAAATACTACCATTATATGGCTGTTCCCGTTTCGGGAGTGTCACACAGTGACATCTGTGAGCGATGCATTAAGTTTATATTATTAAAAAATTTTTACTTATATTGAATTAAAATTAATTCTGGTCAGAATGCCTAGAACAAATGCAAAAAGAGGAAAAGAGTTTCGTGAAAGGGGGAAAAAAGAAGGAAAATTAGCAGCAAGTTCAGGCGGAAGTCTATATAACACCAGGTAATTCTGTCGCAGCTTTTATCATCTTTATCCATAAAGTTTTAGTGCTGTACACCTCAGAGACTGCTGCAATCATTGGATCCGATGATGATTAAAAGCCGATTATCTTAACTGGAGACTTTAATGTTATTTTTGCTTCAGAAGAAGCAAAGCCACTCATTGAATTCTTGAAACGGACATTGAATTTGACAATGAATACTGATTCTAGAGAAGGAAAAACAATATACGGAACCAAGATTGATGCAGTTTTCTCACATTTTCTTGATTGACTACAGTCGAGGATTTTTATATCCTACTTCAGTTACCACACACCTATTGTGTCCTCTTAGAAAATGATGATGCAGAAAATTGATTAAAAATATTTTCATACAATAATTGAAGCTCGAATTTTAATTGATTAAAGTTCTCTCAGCAGTTTAATATAATTAGATCTATTTCTGCATTTACGACCAACGTCGCCAAAGAAGTTTCACTTCTATCGCGTGGTTTTCCACGTTCTTTTTCATATAATTCTGCAAAGCCTCAAATGTTTTACTCCAGTAGCTTTCTTTCCGGAAGAGATGTACAGCAACTAAATTTCTTGGATTATAAAAGTACACCCAACTCTTTTTTACACGATTTTGATTACTTAAGGTGACGAATGGTCACTGGAGATTGAATTCAGATAAAATAGCTAAGAAGTCAGAGTTATTGCCTTGAGGGAGTGTGTTTAGTATTAAAGTTTGCTCATACCTCGCGTACCTCGTTAATTGTTTGCATAGTTATTAATTGGGTGCATCTCTTAGACTGGATCGATTGCATTTGAGTTGGGATTAATATTGTGAATAAATTAGATTATTTTGTTGAAATATGGCTAGTGTTCCTTCCAATCCTCCCACACTGTTAGGCGCGTAGGCAAGAACATTACAATCCTACGTCATTTGCGAGAGACGATCAGAAAGAAGAGACCAAAATTGTGAACAAAGCCGTCATGGGTGCTTTAACACGACAAAGCACCTGCACACAGATCCCTCCTCGTCACCGATTTTCTTTTGAAAATGGAAAAAAATGGTTTTTCCACATCCTCCTTATTCCCCTGGTCTTCCCCCTACATCCTTAGCCTATTTCCGACTGAATTTCATCGATTTCAATCTGCAGGTGAAGTTAAAAATACATCGCTGACTGAATTAAATGACATCGCAAAAAATGGATTCCAAAGAGGTTTCGATGGCCATCACAAGCGATGCAAATATCTGTTTTGCTCAAGGGTCTTATTACGAAGGAGCATGTGTTTCAACAATTTATAACTGGTAATATTTTCTAAGTTATGGACTCAGTGCGGGGGGAACTTTTGAATCCCACCTCGTGTGAAAAAAGTTCTACTCATTGTATATTATTATAACTCATCATATTTATAGCTTAAACCCACTTCGGTTTTATTTTAAACTAAATTAAATTTTTTAGCGAATTTTTTTCTGAAGAAGGTAGTTGAAAATAATGATTTAGCAATTTGGTTTTAGAATTCGCTCTTTGTCAATTCCCATAGTTTTTGTCTGTTTGCTTTTGTTTCATCGAATCAATCAAACCGGATCAAATAATTACAAGCAGGTAAGTCCTAATTATCCTGAACTGAACAATATAATTGCAAACTTGGCTCCTAAAATCAATTTTTCTAAAACAAAAAAGTCTTTTAGTGAAATAATCAACAAGACAACTTTCATTATTATTCTATGTCATTTCCTGCAGGCATTTTTTCAGCAACGCGGCATATAAAAGTAATAGGTGGGCCTTAGCACTATATTGTGTGACAGAATAAAGGTAGCCTGGTGATTTTTCCAAAAAAAAAAATTCCATCGCATAAAGCTTGCTGATATCTATACCCCAGCTGTCTTTCTCTATTAGACACTGGCCATGCATAGAGTTACGATTACTAGAGCAGCAACAAGAAAAAAGAGATATTACAGCTGACTGCATCTTTTTGACACATCCAACATTATTAAGGATAGAAATGCCGTATAAGTTTAGTAGTTTATATATAGATAAACTTATCAATAAACTTCCCCCTTCAATAGAGTATTTTCGAATTCTTTTTTAACTTTTCTTAAACATGTACCTACTCTTTTTTTGTATATCACCTATATATTCAAGTTTAGTGAATATATTCACACATTTATTACATTTTTATGTCTTAAGTGCCTAATTCCTGTTTTAGAAGCTGTATTTCCTGTTTAATGATTATACTATAACTTTGCTTTTGAGTGAAGCCAAATTAAAAGCAGAGCATTTTCGGAATATTTAAGAGGGAAGGACTATGAAATGAAAGTATAAGAAGATTTCGAAATATTTGACCCAAATGAGGGTTTTTGAGTGCCCACGCTCCTTAAACCGGGCGAAGTTGGGCATTCGTTATCAACATTGGTGGTCACATGGGGAGACGCAAGCACCCCACTCCTTTTTTTTTACCATTGGTTTCACCGCTACTGATAAAAATCATAATTGCAGTGAATAATTTAATTCAAGGAAAGTATACTTCCCTACTTTTACAGACGTTTCAAATTTTTTTTGATAGTTTCAGAAAAAATCTAATCAAACTGAACTAAAATGTTTCAAAAGTGTGTGACTTTAATTAAAGACAACATTTTTGCTAACATTACAGGAATAATATTCATAGGCAAAACTCTCATATTTTGCTCGAGAGATCGACAAATAGCATGTTGATCTTTTTCTTGCTTGTCTTTTTGACAGGATACTGCATGGCTTATGGTACACGTGTGGCTTCATATCCATTTTGATGATGTTCTTCAGGTAGCATTTGCAAAATTTTCCTTTCGAATCAAACGTTTCAGGATCATCGCTTTTTCCAAATTTATTTTCACTATCATAATTACTATCCATTATTTCGTCCAGTTCTTCCCTTGCTTGTGATCAATTTCTTTTTCCGAGTTTTAGACTTCATCCGATAGAGATCGCAGATGCCCTTTTCTTTTTCATATTCTGTGAATTTACATTTATAAACCATAATGAGTCGTACAACATAATAATAAAAGCATTAAATCGTTCACATCGGAAAAATATAGCCTGTTTATTGAAAATATTTTGTAACAAATGTGGTCACGCGGGGAATTTAGTCATCCCAATTACCTTAAGATTGTAAAACACGTTTGCCACTTTCAAAGAGAGATACGTGAAAAAGACATTTTAGTTCCTATAAATGTCATATAGGAGGATACTGACGAGATAATTGGTAACAAAGAAACAGTCTTCTCAGAATTAATGATTTCGTAAGCCTGAGGTGACTCTGTGCCCCGAGTGAACTCTCCCAGGTTGCAGAGATATTATAAAGTGCAAGAAAATAGACTTTCTTGCTGCTTGGACGTCTTTGGAAATCAATTTAAGACTCTACGATGTAAGCCATTTCAAAAAAATATTCAATTCTGCACGTTCATGACATTAATAATTTGTTTTGGAAGTATTTCATCACACAAATTTCAGAGTAAACTCAGAGATATTCAACCAAAAAAATGCATTTTGTAAACAATGTATGCTTTTTAACATGAATCTGTATCAAATCTTGGTGGTACTTGGTTAAAGTTATCTATGTATTTCTTAAACCTCCTATATTTATAAAAATATATAATTGCAGATAAAATTTAATCTTTAGTAAGTAAACATCAAAAGAAAGTGCAGTTTATGTTTAAACAGAAATCATCGGAAAAAATAAGCATACAGCTAATTAAAAGACAAGTAGAAATATGTTGAAGCGTTTAACTATTGTGTATAAAAACTTCCTTAAAATTAACCTCTAAGGATAAAATTGTCTTAAAAAAATCAAACTAAAGTGCCTTACTTCAGTATCGTATAACCAAGAATTCTGAATCGTTTCTTCTTTAAGTCACTTGACTTAGGCTGAAGACAGTGAGATTCTCCACGACTCAAAAAATGAATATATACATTTTCCCCAGCTGTTACCAAAAAATAATAAACGACAGTATTGAAAATATCGAAGTCTGCTGCTGTTTTTATCCCTTTTTCTTTTTCCCCATCATCTAATTATTACAAAAACGTACCTAGATGGAAAAAAGAAAGTAAAAAGGAATGAAATCATCTGCCACAGATTCTATCGTAAGAGCCTGATTTTATGCTTCATCGCTTGGCCATTTTTCTAAGGAAAAAATATAAATAGCATTCTATTGATCTGTTTGCTTAGCTCTACTGGCATGCATAAGATATATGTAGCTATCAAAATAATGTAAAAATTTGTGAATAAAAGTGACACTTTTTAATGCGCTTCGTAAGCATTACTACCAGTTTTTTTTATAAACAGTAATGTATATATTCTCGTAGTATGTGGTAGCTTCATTGAAGTTCTGTAAGTCTTGGATTTTTTTCAAAAGCTTAAATTGTCGGACCTCTCAGATTTTCAAAGAGAACTAATTGTAGGAGCATGTGTGAATGAAATATACCAACTTTTAGGAGTTTCTAGAGGAATAGTGTCTAAAGTCATGACAGCATTCCACAGCGGGGCAAGACAAGCTCGGCAAAGCAAAATAGAAGAGGACGGAAAGTGAAGCTCAATGAAAGAGACCAATGGGTATTGAAGCTGAGTGTAATGTCTAAAAAACGGTCAACTGTAGCAAAAGTGACCTCAAAGCTCAATCAGCATCTGTATTCTCCTATGTCAATGATTACAGTTAGAAGGGACCTTTATAAACAGAACAGTTAAGGTAGAGCGGCAATTCCTTAGACTCTTGTAGTAAATGTTAAAGCCAAACGGTGCCTGCAATGATGTCACACTCACAAGACCTAGTGCCCAGATGAGCGAAGAAAGTAATATAGTCCGACGAATCGTCGTTCACAATATTCCCTACAACAGGGCGAGTGCACGTTTGGAGGGCACAGGCAAAAGCGTAGGATCGTGATTGTCTTCTTCCAACAGTCAAGCATGGAGACGGATATGTCAGAATTCGGGCAGCTGAGTCTTGGTTTTCTGCTGGACCAATCATATGCCTGAAAGGAAAGATTACTGGGGAGAAATATAGAGAAATGTTAGCTGACAAGGTCCATCCTATGATGCAAACTTTGCTTCCCAAAGAAAATGGAATTTTCCACGATGATAATGCACCTATCCATGCAACCGAACTTATCCAATCATGGTTTGATAAATAAGAGGATAAAGTTAAACATCTACCTTGGCCCGCTCTGTCACCCGACCTTACACGCAATATGACCGAAACGTTATGGTTTATTTCAGAGCGTTCAATACTGAATCGATATTCTCCACCGGCATCTCTTCCAAAACATTCATAATATCTCCATAAAGAATGATTTAATATTCTTTTAAACACTATTCAGCACTTGTATGAACTGATTCCTTGACGAATTCAAGCTGCATTGCATGCTGACTTATACTAATAAACGATTTCTTATAAATCTAAGGTTTTACATCATTTTGATAGCCACCTGTGCTTTCTGTGTGTTGTAACTATTGAAGAAAATAGAGCTCTCATCTGGCATATAATGCAATTGTTTCAAATGTCCTTTGCTGTAATTTCAATTATATACAGGGTGGCCATAATTAAACTGCAAGTGTTCAAGGGGTGCTGGAGAGAAAACTACTGGGAATATTCCAGTGAAGTTTGGTATCTACACGTTTCAGAACATGCGCAAGTCAAATATGCAAAGAAAATTCCCATTTTCACCCGATAGATGGCGCTGTGCCGTGTTTCAATGCTTATCGACGGCATATATGCAAATTTTAAGCCCATCGAACAGTATAAAAACAAGTCCACATTGAATAATGGTCAATCATGACCCACGTTCACCGGATCTTAATCCTTGCAATTTTTTTCTGTGGGGACATCTGAAAGATACGGTTTATTGAGAACGACATGCTTCTGTTGCGGAATTGAAATCTAGCATAACGAGACACGCGTGAGGTGTGTTACAACAGAGATGTCAAATGCGACGGTGGACCATGCTGCTTTACATTTTCAGCATGTGGTTACATCTGGTGGTTCGCATATTGAGCACATCATGTGATAATTTCATTAAATAAGTAATGATTTAATTGTTTTCCAAAGTGTCTTTATGGATTCTTCAATTTGTGATCTTAATTTTCGTTAAATTTTGATTACACGATACTGTAAAAATTTAAATACTGAAGCGAATTGTATGGAATTTTGATTTTTATGCGATTTTTTTCTTTGCATATTTGACTTGCGCATGTTCCGAAACGTGTAGGCACAAAATTTCACAGGAATATTCCCAGTGGTTTTCTTTCCACCACCCCTTGAACACGTGCAGTTTAATTATGTGGCGACCCTGTATATATATATATATATATATATATATATATATATATATTAAAAACACATGAAAATTTTAAACGAAGCCATAACTGAATGGTTAGTGTTTAGATTGATATCTTTTTTAATATAAAGCTGTTTTAATCTGTCAGGACTCAATGGCACTGTGTTGAAGCTGAAAGAAAGGAAAGTGTGTCTCTTGTGGTTTTGACAATGGTCTAGAATAACAAGGTCTAACACCAATGGACCTTGTAGGCTAATATAAAAGGTACTTTACATTTAATCTTATGATAAATTTATTGCGTTTCTTTTGTTCTTTAAGATACTAGCACTAATATTCAGTTATTATTTGGGCTATTTGATTATACTCTCTATAAGAAGCAAAGAAAAACACCAATTAGAAGTTATTTATTCAGGAGACGGTTTCGGTAGGATATTTAACATTGAAGGAATTATCGTTAGTAATCGTAAAAAACGGCATTATTCACTATCCGATTGTCAATGCAATTCAATCAGTATTGCAGCATAAAATGGACAGTCTTAAGATAATATTAAGATTAGATAAAATAAGAATAGAAGAATACAGAAGAATTGTCTATGAAATTCAGTAATTTTTATTTTTAAAAGTACATTGAAGAAATAACACTCATATTTGCATTCTTCAAATGCTTATCAATACAATTAATAAAGTAACAATTTAAAAAAAGCAGACCTTAAGTTAAATCAACGTTTATTAATATCAATCAAACTAAATAAAAGAAAAAAGAGAAACGAATAGACCATGAATAAATTTATTTAAAAAAATAAGGTTTCAAAAAGCTTTACAAGAATAACCTCGCTCCTCCATTTTCAATTCGCAATGATGATTGTTATTATTAAAACTCCACATATTCACCCTACACCTCAGGTACAGTGATTTATTTAAGTCTCAGACGTAATCCATTTGCCGGCACCTAATAATGTGACCACTATTAAATACACTTAGTGTTTTTCTCCTTATTTTTATAAAACTGTCGTATATAATAATTGTAGATATTTACTTTTCATTTACATAGCTATTTAAAATGCTGGAAGTTAGTTATTTCTAATTCATCTTCTCTTCAGTACATGAATATATGTACGAGAGTGTCATCCAGAAAGCAAAGACTGTTTTGTTATGCAAGATGCGAAAAGCTTTCTCACTTCTATCCATTATTCTGAATAGGATTTTGCTCAGTATTATAAACAAAAGAAAGAAGGTTGGCTAGCCACAAAATTCATTAAACCCCATTTTTGTATAAAATTAAAAGCCGTCCTCAGTCAGCAATATTTATGAGATTGTAACATCCATTTTTTTAAATTCCCATAATCTGTATGAAATTTTTCAAAAAAAAAATTATTGTTCAAGTTATTTAAGTCTCTGTAGTAGAGATTACTAAGAACATATGTGTTTATATATCTGCAACACGCGTTTACATAATTTTAATATAAAAATACGTACAGCTACGTATTACATTCATGTCCAAAATTAAGGTCACAAGCATAAAATGTATGAAAACTGATAAACCATTCACTGCATTGCTGCGAAATTCAGCACAGAGACATAGAACAATGTGAGAATGAATATAGCAACCTAGCAATAAGAAAATAATTTAATTTTGTATTAAGATACAGGGCATATCAAAAAGTGTGAAATTAAGAATCAGAAAGATAAACTACTTACCTGGAGAGAAGTCTGTCTAATACTGAATGTAACGACCAAGCACCGGTATACAAGTCTCTCAACGAGTTGCTATACTGCTTATGAGGATGTCAATAATTGTTTGTGGTTACAAAGCCCATTTATCCGAAAGCGGGACTTCTAACTCCTGGGAGGTTCTCGGAGGAGAGAGACGCTGATAAATGGCTCTTTCTAGACCATCCCAAACAAGTTCAATAGGATTGAGATCAGGAGGCCTTCGAAAGGCAATCCATTTCGCGAATATCCTCTTCTTCATGAAATTCATCTACAATGTGAAATCTGTGTGGCTGCGCATTATCATCCATAAAAATGTAGTCCGGACCCATAGCAAACAGAACCTCGCATAGTCTTCAATGACCTCATTTTTATAGCGCTTCGAACTGAAAATACCCGCATCAAAGACATGCAGGGGTGTACGAAAGCCTAACATTATGCTACCCCCCCCCCCACTCAAGGATTCCTTTACTTCTAAATCTGACGACTTTTATTACGCAAGGAAGATGAAAGCAAGCTTATTTTCTCCTCAGCTGAAGACTGGACGAGAATCACTTTGTCTGTTGAATCTCGACTGATTATTGAAAAGAACACCTCATTATTGTGGTGTTCACGACTGATGTTATCGGCTTCACTATAACCGGTCTTTCCTGTTGGATATAGTCAAAGGGACATTAAAGACTGGACACCCGTCGTAAAAACCAGTTTCTGCAAGTCTGTAGACTGTTGCTGTCGTTGTCCGCCCATGTTATCGTGCACTTAATGCCATGTAGCAATCTTGTGCAGATGAGTTGCTTTGAGGAGGTTTTGGCAGACTTTAATGAGCACAGTAACAATTGTTTGGAATTTATTCTACAGCCACTTTCGGTGTCACTTGTAATCATCAAGCCATCTCCACTTGAGAGCGTCCAGCTTCAAGCCTGACAACAATTCTTCAGTTCAAGGAATCATCGCAACAATAATGAGAAGTCATTATCACGGCAAACAGGTATTTTTTTTGTTTTGTTTTAATGCAATGTTCACAAAATTTCAAGCAAACATTCTATATGCTTAAATGGTTAGTCCAGTAGTTCTGCAAAACCTCTTAACGGTACACAATTTCTTTTCCTAAGCCAAAGGTTGGTAGTGTACTACCCGATCTTCAAAATACATAAAATACTAACTCCTACTAATCATTACTCATACTCAAAACAAATCATTTTACTGGAGGTAATTTAGTATTATGTTGAAAAACATGCTTGCGACTTTAATTTTGGGCATGATTGTACTTAAATTGTACAAAGAAAATGCACATTTACTTTATTTGTCTTAGATTTACGATTTTAATATACAAGTATTTACACTTTCAACAAAAACTAATGTAAGCATATTTGAAGCTAAAAATTAAGATATTTGTAATGAAATGTAATATTATGAATGATCTAAAAGTATTGTTGAGAAACGTGTTTTTCACCTATAATATTTGCTATGCTTTTTATACAAATTTATTTCCAATTCTTTAATAACACTTCTCTGCAAAGAAGGAAAACAAATTGCCAAATTTTAATATATTTCTGCTGATTTTTTCTTATAAAATTACCTCCTGAATGAGTTGACCCTCATTTTTTGGCATTACCTACTGTTGTCTTATTTATAGGACCTCCGCCTATTTTAAATGTATATTTCTCTTGGAAATGTCTCAGTTCTTATTACTTTCCTTTGAAAAATTTTTACTTGAATAGTGTATACTAGTGCTAGCGTCATTTAGAACCAAATGCGAGGTTGAAGCATGTTAATACTGTCAAGGCTCAAAGTTCTCGTGGAAACTCGGAAAATGAGGTATCGAATCAAGAGTTGATAATCTTCATAATTTTGACCCACAATCAAGTTGGTGATACTTGACAGTGGGTCAAAATTATGAAGTCCATCATTTATTGTCCTCATGTAGCTTCGAAATGTGACGTAATAAACAATCGATAATTAAGGTATCCTACTGCCCTAAAATTGTGAATTTTGCAAATAACTGACAATTTTTTTATGATTTTATTTTATAGACCATCTTACTAGCTTTATAAAAATACCAAGTTTATTATTTTCCGTTCACTAGAACAAAAACTACCAGTGTTTTTTTTTAAAGCAGATGTCATTACTTTAAGCAAGATCTCGTACTTTAAAACGCATTTTACTCGAAATGTGTATTTTTTTTTAAATACTCAAAGACAGCGATTGCTAAAAAAGTTTCAAAAATAATTAACTGAAATTTTTTGTGTATGTTCTGTGTAGTAGTAGAATTGTTTTAATTTTCAAATGTATCAATCACTGTTTTATTTCAAAATTTACAGTCCCTAATGTGAATATAATCAGTGTTGTTTCAAGCAATTTCATATAACATCTAAGATAAAGTGATCTAGCTTTTGTAAAAATTAAAATACCTCTTATCCTGAAGGTCATTTTAAAAATGAATAACATAGCAACACATCAGAGTTAAAAAACTGAAAATTTGTTCATAAACTTTTGTTACAAAATGGACCTCTTTTATATTATTTTTTGTCAATTTTCACCCATTTTAGTAATAATTTCTTTTTATCATCTGAATTTAACATGTCTTTCTTAAAATGTACTAAACAAATCTAAAAACCACAAAACATTCGCCATATTTAATTTTTTTCAAAAAAAAAGTTGTCGCAAGTAATTGCATACCTTAAATTAATCCATTGTATTGATTTTTTTTCCCTCTGTAAATCCTAAACATCAGTATATTTTTTATACTTAAATCTAATACATATATTGAAGTTTACTTGTTAATATTTTGCACTTCTCAAAACTAACCAACGTTTTTTTTTCTGGAACAATTTTCCATTTAGGATTTTAGGACAATAGGTTATATCTAAACTAATTTGCAAGGTTATAATTGTAAATATGTTTAAATGTGGCCTCTTATGGAATGGCCATAATCAGTTTATTCAGAATGTATCAATCCTTAGAAATCCATCACCCTTTCTTTCATTGTACTTGTATTATTTTTATCTGTGTCCGAGGGAAACACAAAGCTGCTGGTCGAAATACGTCAGCAATGTTAGTTACAAAGAAGAATACTTGGACATGAATGTGGCAAGCTGGACATTCTTTTGACCTACTTTTTGTGTCCTTTTGTCCTGAAAGACTGTTCAGAAAAGGAAGCAGTTGCACCTGCTGTATTGTATATGGAACAATGCATAATGAGAACCCCTGCTTAGTTGTCACTAATCAAAGTCTATCAAAGGTGTGGTATCCAAATTTTGACTACCCTAAATAAAACTTATTCAAGGGCATCTGTCTGTTGATGTTAATGAATGGTTTATGCACACATATGTTTTCTTTTTTTACAACTTGATTATAAACAACAATAAAAGCAATGTGAATGTAGTTTCATCTTACACATTATTATACACATATTGCATTTAAATAAATTATATCAAAATATATTTGTGTTTTTTTTTTTTTGCTTCATTTATGGATGTATTTTTATTAAGTATGTCAATGCAAATATATATATATATACTAATATATGCACTCAAAGCGATGGTATAAATTGATAAATATTGATATTCTTTTTTAAAAAATAATCTTTTTAAGGGTACAGAATACGACTCAATATGCAAAAATAGTTATAAAAAAATAGAATAACTTTTTAATCTTTATATATTTTCTATTATTTCACAAAATTTTAGAGTTCTAATTTAAAAAATAATCTAGAGTTGCTAAACCTTATATGTATTTTCTTATTCATATTCCGATACCAAATAAAAAGATTAATCTAATTTAGTAAAAAGTGAGAAAAAAATTCCTTATTTTTTTTTTCATTTGAAATGCTCTAAAGTCCTTTTTTTTCTATTAAAAATATTTTGATATTTTGTCGGACTATAATTATTATAAACGCTAACAAAAAACGATATGCATTCTTAAAGCCAAGGCATACCCAGTTTTAAAAAAATTAAATTTCGAAATTATATACGTTTTTTAAAGAATTTTCAATTAGTATGCATGCAAAAAAACACTATTTTATGAATTTCAAACATGTTATCGCTTAGTATATTCTAACTTTTATTGTACACAGTCAAATAAATCTGTAAATCAAATTTTTTATGGGAATTTATTGTAGAGGACTAACATCTTCAATTCAATTTGTTACTTAAATTTCTTTTTTTAAATTAAAGGTATTTTTTTTTTTTTTGTATTTTTAGCAAACATTTTTTTTACGTATTATTCATGCAGTGGTTACAAGCAAACATAATGTAAAAACAGTTAAATCAAAGTTTTCATTTAAATCGTACCACGTCCACATAGACAGATCTATATTTAAGAAGGAACATTCTTTGAACATTTATATATGGAATATATATCTACATGAATTTTCTAGGGGTGGAATATTTATTAACGCAGAAAAATTTTAAAAAAGGCTCCCAAAAAAAAATTCCATAACGAACGGATAGAGTTATTGACATTTACAAACCAAAAGTAAAAAACAACTAAAACTTAATATCATAAATATAATGCACAGTAAACATTCAATAAAGTGTTATTCCTTTCCACTTTCAGGATAAAAAATATTCTTTTCTAAAAAAAATAATTTTTAAGGCAACCATTAGGTATGGAATGTAACTGAACTAATAATTTATTTTCTTATAAAATTAACTTCAAAAATCCATTATTCTGAACAAATAAATTCTATTTTTTTTTATATTGAGAAATTTGCGAGAGTGTTTCACGAAAAACCCAGGAAAATATTTATTTTACTCGCTGCATTGTTCACTCCATTAACTTAATTGCAAAAAGGAGTCGGATTTGTTTGAATAAAGCATTACTTAAAGAAATGGATACAAGTTTGGGAATATCTAGTTTTATGTATATGTGATATAAGACATAAATAGATTCAACACATTTTGGGATTATAGTTTCTTTTTTTATAAAGGTTCCTTTTTAATTAAAAGATAGATTTATCTTGCCTATCATCAGATATAAGAAATAAGTTATAATATTACTTAAAAATATCTAGAAGTATAACGTATAGTACTACACAGAAACTAATGACTTCATTTTTTGCAACAAGAAACTTTATTATGCACTAGTGCCTCTCAAACTTTCACTCTTTGTGACCCAATATTCAACCATAATTTTCATCGCCCCCCCCCCTTTCTTACAATAACAATGTGTTGAATTCAATAATACTTTACTTTGACGCTAAGGCTACAATACTACCTTAACCTCTTAAGTGCTACCAGCGTATATAAACGTCTCGCTCACCAAAGCTTTAATTACTCCGGACGTATATATACGTCTTTTGGAAGTACAATCATTTCTGTACACTGTTATCCATAAAATTATTCCGAAGGCTTTGGAATGCAATAAAAGGACCGTAACAGTGTATTTGAGAAGAATTTACTTATTTGTGAGAATATGCTTATTATATATATATAATTCCTTTTTTTCCTCCCCCTTCCCTAACACATCACATACGGGTACCTACGTGGAAAACGGTTGGTTTGGGGAGCAAATCGCGTAACTTTTTATCGGCAGTTAATTATAAACCATACAAATCATCAAGATAATTGTTAGTTTTTGTATATAATTTTATATATGACAAGCCCATGGGGTCACTGGTAATTATTAAACTTCTTCTTATAGTATTGTTAAATTAATTATGAAATACATTGTGCAATCTGATACATTTATAAGTTTATTATATCGGTGTAAATGCGCACTTTATTTTTTATTATGTCAGAATGTATTTCCTTTTTTTTATTTTCGGTAAATTAAATTTTCTTTAATAAAAATTATATTTTGTTTACGATTTTTAATATGTTTGCGCCCCCCACCCTTGTAGAGTTATCACACCCCCTGGGGGGGACACCCTTCAGTTTGAGAAACGCTGCATTAGGGTAAAGCGCGTTTAAGAATATATTGTGGAATATATTTCGAAAATATTAAAGAATTTATACAGAGTTTTATTTTTTTCTTAATATTAATAAACTGTAACTTAAAGCTAATAAAATATCATTAATTTTTAAGGGAATCTATCAGGAAGAAAAAAATGTAGAGGATAATGTTTTACTGTACATATCAAAATTTAAATTACAGAAAGCTCCGGATTCTTATAAAAATCACGATCCATTTTCTCTGTATAACCAAAATATAATCAACCAAAAAAAAACACGCTTTTATTGTAGATCGAACTAAAAAAAGAAAAATAAATTATAGTTTAAAAAAACTTTAAAAAATAGCGCATTTATAGTAAATCGGAGTAATAAAAAAATAATTCTTAATATAAGAATAAATGATTAATGAAAAAATTAATGTCATTGTGGTAAAAGCGTGGGGTGCTTTGTACGACATATTTACACTAACTCTGCATTCCGGAATAGAACTAGTAAGAAGTTGTAACAATTGACATCGAGCACCCAGCGCTTTTACCACAATGACATTAATTTTCTCGATAGTCATTTTATTCTTATGTTAAGAATTATTTTTTACTTTTTAGTTCGATTCACTATAAAAGCGTGTATTTTAGTTTTTTTAAAACACTTATTTATTTTATATGTAATTATTTATCCAAGAATTTATATCTCCTTAATTTTTACATTCGGAGTTATATTTCTGTAAAACATTTTATTTATTATGAATTCCTAACAGGAAACGAATTTTGAGTAAAAGCACTGAGAGATGATGTTCAAAGGATATAGAAAATGTACTAATACTTGAAAATAAAAATATCCCTTTATTTAAAGTACAGCAGAAATTTTCGACATAATAGAAAAAACAGAGCCATGTTGAATGTTAGGCCTAAAAAAACACACTTGTATTTTGCAACAGACAGGAAAATAAAGTAATATATATATAGCTTAGTTTTTCCTTAACGAAAATATTTTTATAATCATCTCTTTGTAAAACACCTTTCTTTTCACAATTTGTTTTTATTTTATTTTATTTTTCTCTCCAAAATTTCTGCTGTATGGTGAAGGGGGATCCGTAAAGTATACTTAACCCTAATTTTCTGGTCCTAAGTCAGCAACAGCTTTAGAAATCATAATACGTATCCATTTTAGTCCATTGACTCTTTTGTTTCTTCCATTTTAAAGTTCTAATTCTGTTTCCTGCTATAAATACATTTTATTAAATCTTGTACAATATACATTTCCACTAATTTTTTATAGTTATGTTTCTTAAGATCGGGCTTCTATCTTCTGGCTTTGTTAGGTGTATAATTTAGTCTTGTTATTTTTTCATTTTATTATACTATTATATAAAAAAAATATAAGGAATCTTCTGTGTAAATTTCTCTTTCTTTAACTCTTTGTAACAGAACTATGGTCACATGTACTCTCAGTTCATATCGTCGTAGTCAATATACGGTGTCCGAAAAGTTTTTGGCTATTCTTTTAAAAATAAGCAAACAAAGATTTTTACTTAAGGTTTTTTTTTTTATGTTCTATTAAGAAAAAATTATAAAGTTTCTGTTTAATGAAATGAAAAAAGGATGCCCGTTTTTCATTATTCCTGCTTCAAAATGGCTTCACCACAAGTACAAACGCAATCAGTAGAATGATTTAGCCAATTTCAATCTTTTGCCGTATACAACGTAAATGGGACACCACAAAACTGGAAGTGAGAAAAAGGTTTCTGAGCAATGAATGAGAAGACCAAGTCCAGTACTGTGTTTATCCAGATTTCTATACACAGGAAAATTACCTTTGGATTTTTTCTTGTTGGAATACGTGAAAAGCAATGCTTACCTACTAGTGACACTGATGAAATAAAAAGTCCAAATACAATAGCCAATCAGATTGTTGATCTTGCAGTGCTTCGTAGAACGTGGATAGAAATCTCGTATATATTCGATCGTGTAACTAATGGTGCGCGCATTCAAATCGTGCAATAAGGCATTGTGATAAAACCGATATTTTCTTTATGGTGCAAAAAACAAATCCATCGAAAGTGAGTATCATAATTTGTTTTTCAATAATTGCAATTAATTTACACTCTCCTTATATCTATATACATACATATAAATGGATGTTTGCGTATAAGAAATTGCTTCACTCCAACACCGGGCAACCGATCAGAATTTTGTTTATACTCTTCTTTTGTACGAAAACCCAACAATGTCTGAAAAACTGTGAATTCATTCAGATAAAACACCGTAGACTGGGCGTAACTTAGATACAAAAATATTTTCTATAATTTTCTTTTCAAATGCTTTCTATCGTTTTTCGTTCTGTACGTCATAAGATCAGAAAATAAAAGAAAAACTATGTTAAATTAACCGTTCCTTACAAAAAATTAAATTAGCAGGATTTTTGAGTTTCATACAAATAAAAGTAAAAGACTTGTAATCACGAAGCAGAAAACAAATGATTATATTAAAGAGCTGTATTCTTTTCAAAGACAGTGGACAAAGCAATAACTTGATGACCTTTTCATTTGTCCCGAGATTGGAGTAAAGGAGGCGGGAAGTGGCACAGCTTGACGCTTTGATTCACACGGATATGAGAGAAAAAGTTTTCGCAAAAGAGGATGTCACGGGCGTCTGGTTTTTGTTTACTCTTGCAAAAAAACTCATTTTCGATTACTTCGGTGTATCCAGAAAGATATTTTCCCCTAATCAACCAGAAGAGAAAGAAATAGATAGATAAAATCTACTTTTTCCCGTAGGGGGGAGGGATTCAAAGATGAGATTTTTTTTAAAAAAATGTTTTCATCATTGTTATACCCATTACAATAAGAAAAAAAATACATTTTCTGAACACGATAACGAAATTCGTACTAATAAATTGGATATCACCATTTTTTCATTTAGAAAAATCGAAAAACAGAAACAGACAACTCCATAGCGAGAGCAAATCTATTTTGCATATGCATTTATAATTTTTTATGTTCAAACTTTTATTTTGATTCATGTTTACACAGTTTAAAGATAACTGGCCTAAATAATACTTCCGCGTAAGCTGGTACCAAATTGTTTAATCTTGTGAAGGCTATACAAATTGAATGCCAATGATTGTTGTTGTTGGCGTGTCCATGATGTGCAGATTAATAAAAAACGAACTTTAGATCGCTCCGAAACTGTCGAAGACAGCTTCGGCATCTTCAACAGCTTTATTAGGGAAGATCAAATTGTCTGGGTCTTCTGGCCTGATCTTGAGAAGCCGGGGTTGAATTGCTGGGCAGCTGAGGATATATTGTGGAGACAGTTGAACATTAGGGCAGTTTGGGTAGTGATTTGTGTCACTTCTTTGTCCGTCAGTTGAGATTTTCACTCCTTTTACGTGCTTTGTTCTGAGTCTAGTTATTACTGATGCTATATTGTACGGCTGTTATTTAGAGCTGGGATGGGATATTTAAAATTTTTGTTGAATAGCCTTCGGCTGGCAACTGCATTGGCGTCAATAAGGGTAGTGAGGTTGGAATATTGAGGGCAATATGTGGATTATTCGGCAAGTCCATCGGCTTTCTCATTACCAAAGATATTTACGTGTGCTGGTATCCATTGTAACGTGCAGGATCACTTTTCTATGATAATTTTGTCTGCTAATGATTATTTCATAAAAATGAAAAAGACCTTTACCTATTATTGATATAATAGTTAAAAATTTTAGTAAGGAAAATGAACTAGTTTACCATAGAAAAACACAATGAAACGGAACTTTAAATTTAATTAGTTTTCAAGCAGGTAAGCAGATAATGTGTAGTAATACCTCGATTTACGCGAACCCGGAGTTACATGATTTTCAAATATCGTCGATTCATCTTTTTTTCATCCCTGAAATCGAGTGGAATCAGAGCCTGAGCTTGATGAAATTGATAATGTGATCGAAGAAGTTGTCTATCTTTCCAAGGCATATAAATTTAGAAGTGGATAGTGATGACGTTCAAGAAGTAATGAATTCTCACAATCAGGAGTTGATAATAGATGAGCTTCACAGAAATGACTGAGCAAGAACATGACCTTGAAGAACTTGAGTCTTCAGACCCAGTTCAATCGTAAAATCAAATGACCGTTGGGAGTTTGACAGAAGGCTTCAGTTTATTTGAAAAAAAGTTACAAATTTCATTAAAAATAGACCTCGACGATAGGCGTATTTTTTCAACAAAACAAGGAATAAAAAAATGTTTAGAATGCTACGAGGAAATGTTTTTAGAGAAAAATATTCTTTGTGGGAGCTGTGGTAGACTTCTTTGCTAGATTTTATGAAACCACATCTACATCAAAATAAATTCTGTTTGCGGTGTTGTATTTGTGTTATTCAAGATTTTGTTAAACTTTTTGAAGTAAAACTCCTTTACGTACGCTTGACTCGGGGAGTAATCTGAAGAATGTGTGACGAGAGCGTTACGAAAAGTGTGATCGGGCAAGACGAACGAAAGTTGAGAGGGAGATATAAGTTCAGGTAGCACCTAAAATGGCAGTTAGGATGCTGTGCCATCTATCGGGTAAATGGGAAGTTATTCATTAGCTCGAATAAAAAATATTGATATTCTTAAGATTTTTGTTCCAAGGAAGTGTGAGAAAAATATGAATCAAAGCGGAATTTTTTTTTAATTCTATTACTAAGGAAAACTTATCTGGTGGATTTTTAATCTAGAACACATGTCACATCTACATTTTATCTCGATGTTTTCGCAAGATAAAAACAAAATTTGCTTCAAAGTGGAGAGAAAAAAATGTTTTTTTATACGCATTATATTAGGATTAAAAAATATATCAAAAAATAAAGAGAATTACTTAATTTTTTTTCAAAATTATTTGAAGTTTATTCCTCGTCGCTGTGTGATTAAATCGTACATTATCACCAAAAACATTCATGTATCAGATGGATTGGCAAACGGTGCAGTTGGTAAATTAGCACATATTGAACAAAACGAACGAAATGAAGTTACACAAGTATGGTTAACTTTTGAGAATTCACGAAAAGTTGGAGAAAAACTTCGACGAAATGCTTCCGGTTACGTTGCGATATATAGTATTGATAAATATACCGTTCCAATATAACGCAGAACATCTACCATTGCCATAAACAATAACAAAACAATAAACGCAAAACGAAATCGTTTTCCTTTAGTATCAGGATGTGGCATGACAATTCATAAATCTCAAGGTGGAACATTCAATGAAGTTGTTTATGAATATCAAAGGACTCATTCTATACTATTACTATATGTTGCTCTATCACGAGTTACCAGTATTGAAGGAATGTACATAGTACCAAAAGACAATGATAATAGATTTCATCATGGTCGAAAAATGATACATGGATCATATCTCTACAAGATGAATTTAGCCGATTATCGTTGAACACAATACATATATATATATAACAATACATATAGTTAGAGCTAAAAAAGTTTTATTTCAGTCGTGTGGCACACTTTTTTTTTATCAAAACTATTATTTTCTTTTGTCTTCGATCCCAAATAAAAACAATTTAAACGTATTTATTATGCGAAATCATACCCCGACTTACATCGACCCGAATTTACTATCAAAACCTATCTCACCGGGGTATATTACTGTGTATAAAATATCTAGGATAATTCTTGGATAAGAGTGACCTAAGCTTTGTAGGAACTAATTATTCACTATATTTTTAATCTTTTTTCATTAGTTTTACATTATAAAATTTTCTTCAAATCAGAATCAATTTACTATTCATACAACAAGATAGAATTTTTTATTTCTTCCAATTGTTTTCTTATTATTGGGTTCTCGAGTTTTTAAAAAAAAGAAAAAAAAGAACCAGATAAAACCTAAAATTAAAATAAAGCCTTTAATAATCTAAATTTTTTCTTAAGAGCATTTCTTTTATGATTTACCCCAATCCATTTATCCCACTTAAAAAATAAGTGAAATAGGATGTTTGTTTCAAAAAAGTGTACATATTATTTTAGATAAATACGTGTAATGTAAGTCAAAGTAATGCAAAATCATTTTTAACAGTGGTGTGAAAAGGCCAGAAAAAAGGTCATTTATTCGTCTTAATAATCGCGAAATACCTCCAATGATATATTATTTTAAAATTGTGAAGTTAAAACCTGTATATTTTGAAATTGTGTTTAAAGGTTTGAAAACTCTCCAAAAGCAAAATTTATCAAAAGAATAAAAAAATATATTCAATAAAACGCTTAGTTTTTTTTAAAAAATTCCAATTGCATTTAAACTGATATTAAATTAATAAAAAAAATACATTAAATTATTTCTATGAATTTATATTTCCTATAAAAATACGAAAATGATATTCAATTGCTTTCATTTCTACTCGCCTTAATACATAAAATAAACTCTTTTAAATTAAAGTACGCGAGTAATTTCTTTATTGTTTTCGAAATATTTTAAGAAGAATTACTTTTTTTTAAATTTATGCAAATAGAAAAGTTGGAACTTTTTTTTTATGGAAAAACTTTATTTCAATACCACAAAATGAAGTTTGATACATTCTTATATTTTAAATTAAAAACTTGCGAATGTTTCGATTTCCAGTGAAGAAAAATGTCTCAGTTAATTAAGGTAAATACGTTTTATCCTTAAAAAAATCAATCCATTTTGAGGGAAAATGAATTAAAAGTTTATTAGTGGTTTATAAATAGTTATTTAAATAAAATGACGTAAAGACAACTACAAGTATTTTGTCAACACAGCTTATCTTTAAATATGATTAACATATTAATTTAGAGCAAAAATATTTAAGATATCCGACTACCCTAAAATTGTGAATTTTGCCAAAAAATGACAAAAATTTTTTATGATTTTATTTTATACGCCATCTTACTAGCTTTAAAAAAAATACCACTTTTATTATTTTCAGTTCGCTAGAACAAAAAGTACAAGTGTTTTAGTGAAAGCAGATGCCATTATTTTAAGCAAGATGTCATAATTTAAAACTCGTTTTACATCAAATATGTTTTTTTTAAATGCTCAAATGGGGAAAGCAATTGCCGAAAAAGTTTTGAAAATAATTAACTGAATTTTTTGTGTATGTTCTGTATAATAATGGAAGTGTTTTAAATATCAGATTTATCAATCACTGTTTAATAACAAAATTTACAGTCCCTTATGTGAATATAATCACTCTTTTTTTAAGCAAAATTTCATATAATTACTAAGATAAAGGTCTCTAGTTTTTGTAAAAATTAAAATATCTCTTATCCTAAAGGGCATTTAAAAAATGAATAACACAGCAATACATCAAAGTTTAAAAATTGAAAATTTGTTCATAAACTTTTGATGCAAAATGAACCCGGTTAATGCTGTTCTTTGTAAATTTTTAACCATTTTTTCCCATTTTTGTAATAATAGTTTCTTTTTCTCTTCTTAATTTTAACATATTTTTCTTAAAATGTACTAAAGAAATCTCAAAACCACAAAAAAAATCCCCATATCTCCATTTTTTTAAAAAAAGTTGTCGCAAGTAGTCGATACCTTAATATTTGTTAAGCCCTCAATTTAAAAAAAAGCTTCTAATAAACTATATGTGTTTTTATTCCAGTTAAAGTTAAACTTTAGGGTCTTAAAGCGATGACAGTTGAAAGATGAAAAATCTTATCATATCTTTTATTTTTCTCTAAATAATACTCAACTTATAAAACAAAATTAAAATGTAGATATTTATTTGAAAGCGTTATTTCTGTTCCAATTCCAATTTCCTACTTAGTTTATTAATTGAAACATATATTTTTACTATTTTTATTCAATTGTATCAGACACAGATAATATAAAAATTTCAATGAATTATTTATCATAAATGTATAAATTATTCACCACCACCCTCTAAGAAACGGGTTCAAAGTGTAAAATATATTTGTTACGATAAATCAAAAATCTTTGGAAGATATAAACAAATAAAAACTAAAGAGTTTATCTCTTCATAATTTTTATTATACATAAGAAGAAATAATTTGGAATATTGTAATGTATTAAATCTAAAGAAAAAATCATATTTTTCACAAACCAATATTTTTTTTAAAATAATTATGAAATAAATTCTTATAATGAATTTGAGAGAATCTATTTTAATACTAATATTTTTAACTTTTTTAATTTGCTATTATGATACCTTTATTCGTAAATTATTCTTTTTTTACGGTAAATGTTTTCTTCGTACCCAATACAAATTCATACAGATATTATTCTGATATCCATTCTGACTTATCTATTCATTTGTTGAATTAAAATTAAATTGTGTCTCTCCTGATTATAATTTTTGAAGTTTTGGCACTGTCTGAATAATGATAGTCCAATTTAATGAGCGAAGACTTCATTTTTTTCAGAAAATAAAACTAATTTTTTTTTCCTGAAATTTTTAACCATGGTGATAACAAAAACGTTCAATAAGGAATTAAAGGTAAAACAATTATTCTGAATATGTTATTTAAAAATCTTAAATGTCTAGAGAGACTGTAAAGAACTCTGCTAACTAATCTAAAAAAAGCAGTTAGTTCTAAGAAGTATATACAGGGTGTACCAGGATCACTGAGACAAACTTTATGGGAAAGTAAGAGACATCACAAGAATTCAGATTTACGTAGCAAACCATGGTTGGAAACGTATTCGTTCGCCTCTAGGTGGCATTGTTCACAAGAGCATTTAAGGAAACAGACTTGCATTACTGCAATCATCTGGGCAGCCAATAGAGTACCAACTCACAATTTACCAACAGGAATTCCAAACCAGTCTCTCGGCTACTTTTTGGGCTTCTCTCACCCGACTCATACAATTTCTGATGCAGTTTCAGTCATCATTTTCCCTTGACTTCTCCCTCTCAACCAATCAGCCGACAACTTCTCCCATCAAGGTGTCTCTTCCATCAGGCAACATCATACTTACGCGATATGGGATGGAGTAATGCTTCTCGTTCCATTACCCAATAACGTTCAGCTTATTGCAATCATTTGAGCTGTCATCGACCACAGAGAAGTTATCTAACGGGCCACGGTATCCAAACATTTTGTTCCATGCATAGAACAAATGTGTTGGGTACCGTTCAAAGGAATCTGAGTGCCATATTAGGAGTTCGAGTCACTCGTATCCCTCCCTCATTATGCTTATTACCTCGAAATGATCCATATTCACACAAATTCTAATTCAAATTAACAAACAACCGGCGGTCCGGTGCACCTCTTTGTAGATATCTTTTGCGATATAATCTTTCAGCTGCACATACATTTCCTTAGGCCAATCCATAAATCAGGCGCATATCTGCCAGCTCGGTGTTTGTAAAACTTCCATACTCCTGGGTGGGCGATGGCAGCTCAAATGACTGCCGTAATGCAGGTATGTTTTCTTAAATGCTTTCGTGAACAATGTCGTCTTGCGCCGAACGAAGACGTTTCTGACCATGGCTTGCTATGCAATTCTGAACCTTTCTGATGTCTCCTACCACGCCGTAAATTTATCCTAATGATCCCGGGACATCATGTATATTTCTTTTGAGGCCCATGCTTACTATATTCATTGAAACTTATCTTTATCAATATAAATTCAAAATTTATTGATATAATTGTTCAATATCAGGTCAAAATTTCCATAAGCGAGTTCTCTTTTCTCCCAGTGAAAGGTAAAATTGCATAATGCGAAGAGAAGTGTAGAGAATAAGAATGTAATCAAAATTGTTAAAAAAACATGTAATCTTATTGATAAAGATATTCTGCAGTATAAAATAGTATGATGGGCCGCATATAACTTTAAAATTATTTAAAATAACAACTGTGGTGAATCAGTAATTCAATTCAATTTTCATCGAATTATTCAAAACATTCCAGTGGGTTTTCATACGTCTCATATCTTGGGAAATTATTTTATGTATTGCTCGATGATTTGAGAATCGACTTGTAAAGGAACCGTGATATGCTGATTTGTATTGCTATTTAAAAAGAACTAAATACGAAAAGAAGATGTGATTACGATTATGTTGTAATAAATTATTGGGGGCTTAGGTTAATTTCTTCAGAATGGGAGAGTTTGGATAATATTTTGCTTACAAAGTTGTTTAATGTTTAATAGAATCATGTAAGTGAGAAACTGGCGTTTTTGGAGATTGAACTTCCATAACTATGCCACGAAACTGTCTTTTCATTTTAACTGAACATTTATTATTGTTTCAAATAGGGTTCAATAAGCTACCGTATTTACTCACTTATAAATCTCACCCCAAATTCTCAAAATGTTTTGGGGAACAAAATATTGTCATCAATTCTAAGCCGCATCCCCAATTCTCGACACGTTTTTGAGAAAAAACAAAAAATTGTGTAAAAGGTTCATCAATAGCCTATACTTGAAAGAATTTTTTAAAAATTTAATGATAAATATTAAGTAAGTAACAAATTTATTTTATAAGTATTAAAAACTTTCAAATATGTACATGAACTTATAGTTACTCTAAAATTCGGTATCAAATTTCGAAAATGATTCTTCCCTCCCAATGTCACAGATAACTTCAGAATTGCTGTCGGCATCCCCATTTTTTCACACGGTGTCGTCTTCCGTGAATGCATTTGTTATTTGTTATATGTTAAGAGAATGTATCATAAAAGAACTTTAAAAAGTTATTAAAGACTGTTGAATATATACAAGCAAAAATTATATTATTTTGCTTAAGCCATCGAGGTATATATGTTTCATCCGTGTTAAGTTTTGAGTGACAGTTGCTATGGTTCCATTTTTTTTCTGCATACAAAATTGCCTCCCTTTTCATACTTGGGTCATAGTGAACTCTCGTCTTAATGCTATTACTGATATCTTTAACGTATAGGTTTTTAAGAGAAAGCGTAAGCAGAAAGTTTAACTAAATAAGAACAAAAGATGTTTAGGACAGACTAACTACTTGCAATAAACTGAAGAACGGGATAAATAATATATGCAAGTGACCAGAATGGAAAATTACATGTTTCCTTTTGAAAGGGGTGGAAACTCAATTTCCACCATCCAACAAATGTTTGCTTTCGATTCTAAGCCGTACCAAACTTTGTGACGGATCTATACGCGACTATACTAATACCTTGGGGATTCCTCTGGGGATTCTTTCTTTTATTTCAACCAGCTTTCACCGAGTAAGAAAGCGTGATTATGAAAATGAAGTACATTATATAAATTCTGTTTTCACGAGTTAGGGGAGTTGGCAAATTGGAGCTAGCAAATAGTTTGCGAGCTAGTTTGTTAGTTGAAGATTGAAGGATCGTGGAATTATTAGGAGATTTTGGAGTTTGTCCAGGAAAAAGGATTACGGAAAGTGGATCCGACGACATTGATTATATCCAGATAAAGATCTCCTGCAAGATTCAAGTGTAGGACTCGCTTCATAAAAGTACAGGTATCGTGAGGCTTGTTTAATTAGAAGTTAGCTTATTAGGGTGCGACGTAGTTTACATTGAGCGCATTTAAGCTATCTTAGATTCAGTTGTCGGTCCGTAGTAGTATCCCCGTGTTATTGAATCTCACCTCCATGCTCTACTATTTGATTATTTATCTTAATTAGATTGATATTAGGTCTGATTGATATTGTAGTAACTATAAATTAGTTAAATTGAAATCATGTTTGTTGATTATTCAGTTACTCAAACACACCTAGCCAGGTCTGCGGGTAGACAAGGGGTTTCAGATGTAAGCAAGAACAGTCCGGTATTGCAACTTTCAGTAGCATTAACACTGGGAAAATAGTGCGACTTACATTCGAATAAATACGATATTTCGCTACTATTGCATGTTTACCCTTCAGATATTAACTCGTTAACGCCCAAATTATTTTAAAATTGAAATTTTTGAAAAATATTTTAAAATTACATTTTATATATCATAAATAGAGTAATTATGATGTTGTATCCATTTCCCGTAATTAGCAGCTGAGATAATAGGTGATCAATAAATAGATCGCTGGGTGCTTATGATAATAAAAGTCCAAGTAACTTTCCTGTGGTTTTATATTTAAAAATTACAAATTTAGGGGGGGGGGGATGTGTAACTTTTGTGAATTTAAAAACAACTAATGAGATTTAAAAGATAAAATATACTTTTACTGATCTAAACTTACTTAGTTACAATTTTATACAGCCAATTTGTGAAAGTTAAGTGTGATATAATGGAATACATTTGACAAAGAGTTACATTACATTTTGTACAAAATGTAAGAGGTCTCTACTTTTACATTTTTGAAACTAACCATCTTCTTTGGTTTTGTCTTTTTCCTATAAAATGTGGCCGAGGGAGCCAAGTGGTCTAGGCATCGGATCATAGCTAGAGTGTCATGAGTTTGATCCCAGTACCACTAAAGACCCACCGTGTAGGGCAGGTTAAATCTGTCGAGAGCTCAAGCTTCCTACCGTTGATGTGGTGTGGTAGTTAGAGAGGAAGGTGCCACCTCAGGTGTCGTCCGCGTCACTTGACCATGGTTCAAAATTACGCGGACCGTCGCCAAAAGCCCTCGTGTTGCTAAGCAGTGCGACTTTAATGTTCACTCACTCATTCCTATAACATGGTCTTTTTTTATCTAAACGCACAGAATCTATTACGTTTGATCTTGATGACATCATCTGAGGTCTTCCATAGCCTTTCTTAGAATTTGTTCCTCGTTTGAGGTATACTTTTTATATTTCTTCCATGGGTACACAAATGTCTACATTACTTGACAGATCTTTTACTGATGGAGTAGTCATTTCAACATCATCAAAATACTCTTCGTCAGTTAACTAATCCACATCAGGCGGTAAACCAATTATATCAGACTCTATTTCCTTAGAAAACATATATTCTAACGCTTCTTCGGCGGTGTGAAACACTTTACGCCGAGACATTCTGGAAGAAATGAAACGGGGGGGAAATTATATTAGTTACCACTAACGCCCAGCGATCTATTTATAGATCAGCATGTTTAAACTTACATTTTAATAATAAAAACAGTTTTTTTCTAATATAAATAAGCCAGAATAGATAAAGAGGTATTGAAAATGTAAAACTCATAAAAAATTATAACTTACTTTTAATTTTTCCCCTGCTGGATACAAAATCGAAAGCTATACTTTGAAGCTTCAAAATGGCGAAAATCAGATGCTAGCTGCTGGACTGCTGTGGGACAGAATGCTTCAAATCTCGTTTGGGGGTATGGCCACATGTGTAATGAAACCAGCCAATGGCAATACGAAGTCATTAATAGATATCGTTTTCACTGGGAGCTCTGAATGGGAGGTGGATCTATAAATAGATCACTGGGCAGTAACGGGTTAAATTCATATGAAATAGAAATTTTTGAGTCTCATGATGCTCATTGATTCTACGAAATCTCAAAGCAACCAAAAATAAATGCTATTACAAATGAATTATTTATAAAATAAAATAATATTGCAATTAAATGAGGAAAAATTATTAGTTTTTATCAATTTTCTTAAATGGTTGGTTGATTTTAATTTATGTCACAGTCTGAAACAACACAAGGAAAATTGGTGACGTACGTCGTAATTTTGATATATGATCAAGTTTCGAGGAGAACATCTAAGCCAGTGATTCCCAAAGTGGTCTATTTAGACCCCTATGGGTCTATGGCAATCTGCAAGGGGTCCATGACAGCAAAAATAGTTTGGGGGTCCATAAGGTGTAAATGGGGGTCTACGATAGTGGCTCTCATCAAACCATATCGTGACTAATATTAAAAGGAAATTTAATCAAGTGGAAACTAGACTTACCTATTTAAAAGATTTATTTACTAAATTTAATGAGGTTTATTTGCAGTTACAAGGTAACAACATAAATTTTATTAAAACAAGGACTACATTTCACACAACCTTTCTTGCCAGAATTAAGTTAAAGGAGCATAATTTTGGACGTCCCCAACATTTAAATGCTTTTTTTTTAGATTTTGAAACTAGGTTTGAGAATGTACTACCACAGTAGACAATGAATTCATATGGTCACTTTGAGAAAAAAATGTCAGATTATAAGAATTAAGCTCTAGGAATATGCACTAACGAAGATCTTAAAGTAAAGTTTAGAAATGATGTCAACAATTTCAGCTTTAAAAAGATATATCTGTTATTTATTCTATATTATGGAATAACTTGAGAAAGTTTTTAATTGTTTTTCCGATTGAGTAGGAGTTTCAGTGCACTTGCCAAGTTCCAAAACAAAAAAGAAAGAAGACAATACTGAACACTATTAACCGATAAGATATATTTAGTGTTAAAACCTGATAAGATTGATGCCAAATATTAAAATTTATTATTGCATCCCCAGATTCCTCCTTCCCTCTAAAAGCTTCTGCTTGTTTCTCTCTCAGTTATTTTATACAACAGTTATTTTATGCATTAATTAAATTTTAATTTAATTAAAATAAAAATTAATTTAATTTTAATTTAATTAACTAACTAATTAAATTAACTAACATAAGCTTTCTTAAGTTTTAAACTCTTCTATACTTCACTACAGTTAAAAATTTTAATGTTTTAAAGTAAATAGCTCTGTACCTTCTGTAAAAAACACATTTAAGTTGATAAATTTGCACAAATTTATTATTAGGTAAGTCGGGGGTCTACCCCAAACTGAAAAACCTGTCAAGGGGTCTATGAGGCTAAAAAGTTTGGGAAACTATGATCT
Source organism: Trichonephila clavata (assembly GCA_019973975.1). Classification (NCBI taxonomy): domain Eukaryota; kingdom Metazoa; phylum Arthropoda; class Arachnida; order Araneae; family Nephilidae; genus Trichonephila; species Trichonephila clavata. The sequence goes on along the minus strand of BMAO01001686.1, from coordinate 37,029 downwards.
GAGCTGACACACTCCTTTTCTAATCTTCTACACGAAGTCAACATGATGACTTTGGGGCCTCAACAGTTTAGGCATGCACCAGGTTTTAAACATTGTGGTATTTCAGGGTCATTCGAACTCAAACATGTGTTTTTATAGTGTCCCAAATACGCGCTTGTAACCATAACTATTCGGCTATGGAGCTTTTTTTATTTGAAGTTCGTTAGTTGTTCATACAACAACAACAACAAAATCCAATGATCTTTCTAGCTACAAATAACCACCAAATTAAGTACCTTTCAGTAATTTTTATTTTCAATTTCTGCATTCACCGGAAAAGTAAATGATAAATCAATATCCACATTTGTTCGCACACACTTCATTAGAATTCTAAGATGGTAAAATTCTTTTACGCATAGAATCTTTATACTAGAAAAAATCGGAAATCGTTTCTGGTAATCATATTTCAGGAGGAGTCTCTCTCTCTCTTTCTCTCTCTCCCAGGACAATCCCAAGAAAAACTAATTTAACTAAGTTTAATGTTTACGATTTTATCAAAGTAATCTTATTGGTATTCCAAAAGGGATCCTTGCGAAGACGGAAAATAATTGCTGAATTATTTCTATATTATTGATCCACCAGTTCAATGCATTGTACTTGATAGATTTTAAATGTTTCAAAAACGCTTCTACGAGATAAAACCTAAATATAGCAGATTATATTACTTAAAGAAAATTTTAGAAAATAACCATTAACAAAAACTAAATAGCTAAAACATTTATATAATTATTTTGATAGTACAAATCACTTGATACTTGTTCAGAAAATTTCACTATACATTGCAAAACACTTTGATTTAAATTTCGGTCCTACAAAATTTACGCGTATTTACCTATGTATTTATCAAAATAAATCTCAAGGCAAAATTTAGAGTTTTTTAGCTTCTTTTGTTATTGACACTCTTACAGATATTATTTCTCTACATTTCTATGTTTTATACTGTTTTTCTGTTGAGATGCTTAGAATTAAAATTTAATAGGGTCTGTTTATCTGGCTTAAAGGGCTAATATACATGTTATATATATATTTACCTTTTACCGCCCGCTTTGTTTTTCGTTTCTTGATATTTTATGATTGTATGATGCACATCAGCGATACTCAACCCGCAGGCCGCATGTGACTCAACAGATTTTTTCAAGTGGTCATTGCCCGTTGAAACAACAAATTCACACACAATTATTTAACAACAATTAATTAAAAATTTACCAGGAAATTCTATCAATCAAGCAATCAAAAATCAATTTTGCCAATGATGTCGGGCTGGAACGATTTTCCTTTTTGTAATTCTAATGGTTAGTGATAACGAATAACAGTGAAGTAGCGACCATTTTAAGAGTGAAACTAATTTTTAATTAACCCTAATGTCTTGCAAGTGAAAAATATCTAAGTAATATTTGTTGTTGTAAGAAAACATGGATCTTGAATATTTCGTGAAGAAATAAAAAAATACCAACAACTTGTTTGGTTTGTCATGAAAATGATATATTTAAAAAATATATAATTTTTCTCGTCACTAAAAACAAATCTTTCAATGGCTCTTTTTCTTGAGAATCTCTTTCAAAACGAGATATATAAATTGACTTTCTTCAACAAAAAAAAAAACCTTTGCTACAGCAACAGAATATTTTGCGGGGAAGTAATGTCACAAAATACAAAGGAAATAAAAGCATCCTATAAAATTTGTAACATTATACATTCACTGATAAACGTATGAAATTGTTAAGGATAAATGTAGGAATTGTTACAGAAATTGTTAGAGTGTTTCTTAAATGCTTCCGATGTACACCTTGATAAATTCAGTTATTTATTCAGATATTTTTTAGTAAAATAAAAAAAAAAAATATTTGAATAAATTTGAAACAAACATACACAGCTAAGTCGGAACGAATTTTAAACAAATAATAGTGCTTTCAGTCTAGAATTCAATAAAAATCTACCATCCTGCACTTGATAAATTAATATCTGAAATAAAAGTAAGTAAGGCTTTGTCAAAAGAGAAATCAAATTATCAAAGAACGTGGCAGCTTTGTTTTTATGACTGTAGAACGTAAACAAGGAGCTTAGGATCATTGAAGAAAGGAAACAGAAATTACCACATAACTGGGGTAAAAATGCATAAAACCTATTTTTTGTAAATTGTGTTTATTAGAGTTTAATATATAGTTTTAAAATAAAATCCAAAATTATAAGTTTTTATATTTTGATCAATTGTCAGCATTTTAAATGTCATTGATCTTACAGCGTCCCCCTCCCCCTTAATCTTGTTGCGGCCCGCGGGAACATGTATGTGGCCTGGCGGGAAAAAAAGATTGAGTACCCCTGCAGTCCATTGATTGATATCTATGACTCAGGGTTGATTGCATTTTTAAACATTTATACATCTCTTTCCTCTTGATTTAAAAAGGACAGGAAAACCTGTACCAGGAACCCTGTAAAACCCGTTCTTAACGGATCTCTATTTAGCATGTTGTTACTTGTTCCATCCGATCAACAATAACATCAAATCGAGGCCCTTAAAATTTATCAAGTGGCTATTTGTACGTCTATAGGTATTCGCAGCTTTGAGGTGTCAAAACTATTTGGCTTGATCCCACCCCATCTTTGAAAGAGATCACCCTGGAAGTGGTCAAGGGCCTCCAGCCTCTCTTCTCCTTCCAACCCTCCCACGAAAAGATTTGGACTCGATAAATTTTTGAAGAGCCCTCGTGAACTTGGCAAAATAAACATGCTTAACAAATTTTAGGACGATAAGTCTAATAGTTCATAGACGGAAATTTTTATCTATAAGGTCCCCTTAACGTATGGAAACATCCCTTTGAAGTGTATTTCTGATAAACATATTCTTAGCGGATCAATCAAAAGAAAATTCCAAGTCTGTAAGTGTTTAATATTTCACGAATATGGATTTTTTTTCTTCATTTATACACAAACGTAACCCCTTTGGGTGTCGATTGCCTCAAAACCTGTACTAAATCGAAGCTGAACAAAAGGAACATACTTGCAAAAAAACCTCAGGACTACAGAACGCGCTATTTATCTATAATGGGGCCCTTAACTCCTTTCAACCCTTTTTAGAAGTTGATTTCTGAAAAACCTGTTCTTTGGAGATCTCTACTCAACAAAAGAAACATGCTCACCAAATTTCACGTATGTAGGCTTAATATTTCAGAAATAGAAATTTTCACTATAAAGACCCCTTAACCTCCCTTGGGAAGCTATTTCTGCAAAACTCGTTCTTAGCAGATCTCTACTAAATAAAAGGAACATGATTACCAAATTTCAAATCTATAGTTCTAATAGTTTTGGGGATAACGTGATGAGTGATTGAATGTATCGTTTTTCACCTTTTTATAGATAAGTAAATTGCTTGTCAAAATATGCGTTTGTGTATTGATTTATTTTGAGTAAAAAACAAAGTTAATTTTTAATAAACTCATTTCGCACTTAATAAACAATACCTTTTAGTGTAACATGTTTCCAAAATTTGTTTGAAAAGCTACACATAAGCATGGATCAAAGTCCAATTTGAATCCTAATTATAATTTTTTTTAAAAAAAGTTCTTTAAAATAGACATGTTTACTCAACAAAATATAAGCCCCCTACATATTTTCAAATATTAAGGAATAATTTTAAGAATATTATTATATAGAACTCCAAAAAATAAGCGTAGCTAAAAAATTTTAATAATTTTTTTATTTCCGTCACCAAAATGTATGTTGATTTATTGTGTTCGTCCAAAGTTTTCCTATTGAAATAAATTAATGTTATATTTCAAATTTTACTTTCTTACAGGAAAACGTGATCAGTTAAGAGTGGTTATAGAACGTGAATATTGAAGTGTGGGAAGTTAAGAAATGAGGATAGTAGCAGCAATATGAATATTCCCAATGAGTCTAGTGTCTCTTTAGAACTGCACTCTAAGACAGTGGTCCTCAAACTATGTTCCACGGAACCCTGGGGTTCCACAAGGTATACCCAGGGGTTTCACGACTCAGAATAAAAAGATCGAGAAGAAATAAATATCTATGCAAAATGGGTTCATGTTCTCTATGAAGTTTGAACTGTTGCAAGTATCTAAATCTCATCCTATTCATTAAAACTAAAAATTTTATTTATATATAATACCTTTATTTTCCAAGATTTAAAAAAAATTATAATATAAAGAAGATTAGTAAAACGCTTTATTTATATTTATATATACATTTCCTTTCTACACTAGATAGTGAATTCTACTGTTTACTATCTAGGGTTCAATGAGATAATTTTATAGTCGTTAGTGCAATGTCTTGCAAAACTAAATAGTTTTCTAATGGAAAATGCACAATTTTGCATCTGTGTAAAAACACCTATAATGAAGGAGAAGAAATAACTTATATCAACATATCAACAGATTCGATGTTAAAATTTTACTTTATCAAGAACAGCTTCTAAATTTTAGGTTGCAAATTCATGCAAAATACACGGAATTTCTCTCACTAGGCTATAAACATGTAAATGCCATTCAACACATTGTGCTTAAGGGAAATATATTTCTCAACGTAAGTGGCTACAAAAACAAAGAATAAAAATGAATACACTCAGAATAAATAATGCGATTTAATTTAAGGTATCCGACTGGTTACGACAACTTTTTTTTAAAAAAAGAAGGGAGATAAGGGGATTTTTTGGTTTTTATTAGATTCGTTTAGTGCATTTTAAGAAAAATGTGCTAAAATTAAGAAGAGAAAAAGAAATTATTATTACTAAAATGGGAAAAAATAGGTAAAAACTGACAAAAAATAGCATTAACGCGGTTTATTCAGTTCCATAGGTATATGAACAAATTTTAAATTTTTTTTAATCTAATGTGTTGCTATATTATTCATTTTTGAAATGGACCTTCAGGATAAGACATATTTTCTTTTTTATAAAAACTAGAGCACTTTATCTCAATTATTATATGAAAATGCTTTAAAAAACAGTGATTATATTCACATAAGGGACTGTAAATTTTGTAATTAAAGAGTGATTGATAAATCTGAAGGTTATAATGCAATTCTACTATTATACAGAACTTACGGAAAAAAATTCAGTTAATTATGTTCAAAACTTTTTTAGCAATCGCTGACCCCACGTTTGATTATTTTCAAAAATTCACATTTCGAGTAAAACGCGTTTTAAAGTATGACATATCTTGGTTAAAGTAATGGCATCTGTTTTTACTAAAACACATGTAGTTTTTGTTCTAGTGAACGGAAAATAATAAACTTGGTATTTTTATAAAGCTAATAAGATGACCCGTGAAATAAAATCAGAAAAAATTGTCAATTTTTAGCAAAATTCACAGTTTTAGGGTAGTCGGATACCTTAATCTCAATAGACCTAGACTTCGACAGTTTGTGTGGGGAAAAAAACAAGCACATATCCCAGTGACTAAATATAATGCATGGGTAGGTGAGACTTTGATCATAAATTAATTAATATTATTAATTAATGCTCAAAATTATTATTAATAAGTAAATTATATTAAAAAATTAAACTACAATTTTTAATTACAAATGCAATACTTTTTTTAATTGTCATTACATAAAATGCCTTTAACGTTTTGATTTACTTAAGGTTTTATTTTGAGATATAGTCTTTGAAGTATGTGTATGGAATTGGGGTTCCACGAAAACCCTTTCTAGTTCTACAGGTTCCACGAAAGCACCTTCAAGTTCTAGGGGTTCTATGGGTTGAAAATGTTTGAAGACCACTTCTCTAAAGCAATGATTCCAAAAGGGGCTTATATCAACCCCCGGGAGTTCTACGATGATTTGCAAGGAATCCGCGTCAACGAAAAAATAATTTGGGTGTCCATGGGAAAAAATAGGGGTCTACGATAGTGGCTCTTATTAAACCAGATTGTGGCTTTATTTTTAAAAGAAAATTTAATCAAATTTCAGCCATATATTACCTATTTAACAGATTTATTTTCTAAATTTAATGAGATTAATTTGCAGTCATAAGGTGACAGCATGATTTTCATTAAAACAAGGATATCATTTTCGCGTTTCTTGCAAGAATAAGCTAAAGGATTATAACATTACACGTCGCAAATTTCCCCAATTGCTCAATTGGCCACAATCTAAGTGCAAAATGACATTTTAACCTACGTTCAACATTTAAAAGCCCTTTATTCTGATTTTGAGAATACTTTGTCTGTGGTCATTACTACAGTAGACAATGAATTCATATGGTCACATTGAAAAAAAATTCATATTACAAAAGAAATTGGTTGAAATCGGCAGTAACGGAGATTTTAAAGTAAAGTTTAGAAACGGATGTCGGCAATTTTAGCTTTAAAAAAACATGTCTGCTATTTATCCCGAATTATGGAGTACTGTTAGAAAACTTTTAATTGTTTTTCCCAGTGAGAAGGAGTTTCAGCGCGTTTGCCAATCTCCTCGAAATAAAAAAAAAACACAACTAACCGGGGATTTAGGGTTAAACCTGGCAAGATTTATGCCAAATGTTGAGAATTTGTTATTGAGTCACCAGATTTATACCTCCCATTACAAACATTTGTTTATTGATCAGTAATTCTAAGTATTAATTAAATTTTTATTTAATTACATGTGTTTCTTAAGTTTTAAACTCTACACTTTAAATTTAATCTTTTAAATTAAGTAGCTCTAAACTAGCTTTCAAAAAGACATTTAAGTTGATAAATTTGCAAAAATTCAATATTACGTAAGCAGGGGTCTATCCAAAAGCAAAAAACATGACAAAGGGTCTATGAGACCAAAAGTTTGGGAACCTCAACTCTAAAGGCTTATTAATCCGCATAATACATGAGGCTGGATTTGAGATTTTTTACGTGTTTCAGTAGACGTACGCTTATGCTAATCCTGTCAATTATAGTAAAATAGTACATTTATTATTTTTTCAATTTGTTCGCGTGTATGTTAATTTACACTCATCCACCATAAACTACTATTTGAATAACAAACTTGTCTTTTTATTTATTTATTTTTTTTTTTTTGCCTGAAACTCAATTATATAAATCGAGTTCTCTCAGGAACGGAACCTCGGAGCCACCAGGACAGATTCCAGAGTTACCGCTACAACGTACTAGCAATAAATTAGGGATATGCAACTCATGGGTCTTGTTATTCTATATGATGTTTTCAATGTATTTATTTTAGAAACAAAAAATTATCAATTAATGATAAAAAGTTTACTTATTGCTTTTATATATTTATGATCATATCAAACATCAAGTAAGGTTTTGTAGCAAATGATTGATAACAATTATTAATATAAAGAGAAAAACTACTGAACCACAGTTCCTAATCAGTCCTTTTCATTAATTAGCGATAAGTAAATAACTAGAAAGGAAAAGGTGGATGAATTAATTTCACTATGTCTTTAATGTTACATACAATTAAGATACTTCTTAATTAACTTAGAACTATTTCTGATGGGAAAAAAGGGAGTAATCGCTTGAGCAAATATTTATCATAAAATAAAAGCGTATGTTTTTTCTTAACATTTTCATGTATTGAAAGTTAAAGAGAATACTTTAATTATTATCTTTCTCTAACATATTTATTTTATCTCAAATATGTACAATTAAATGTCTAAAAGCAGTTTCATTAATAAAACACTCAGAATATTAAGCTATGTTTTATAAACGTGAATAGACATCACTTTTACGTAATGGCACCTTTTTTTTTCAAAATACCGGTTCATAATATCTTAAATGGATATACAGTGAGCCCAAAAATGTTCGTACACTTGCAATTTTCTATAAAATTTAATGTTTTCGACTAATAAAAATTAATATATTGGAATTGTAATTTTTTTTATAATAAATGCAACTTATTCTTAATAGAATGACATAATTATTTTTTTAAATGATATTCTTATTATTTTTAAAAATTAATAATCAAAAAGCTATTGAAAAATTACGCCACAAAAGTCTTCGTACACCTAACAAAAATCTCAACTTAGCTTTAAATATTGTATTTCTTTATTACTTTTTAATACTTAGTAGGATATCTTTTAGTATCCACAATAACTTTTAAATGTTTTGGTATGGATTTAATCAGTTTTTTGTAATTTCTGCATCGGTTTTCCTCCATGCTTCTGTTATTATGTTTTTACTTCCCGTTATGTGTTTATATATGTCATGTTTTCTTTTTTTAAAAATCAAATCCTCACCAATATGTTCTACTGGTCTAAATAAACTGATTGAGGAGGTTTTTTAAAGTTTTGAGGCAGTTCTTGAGACACCAGTGGCATACATTGAGAGAAGTGCGCTTGGTGTCATTGATCTTGTTAAAAAATGAAGTGGTGTCCAATATCCAAATTTTGGACGGATAATTTAAAATTCCTCTAAAATATTTAAATAGAGCTAATGATTCACAATACCATAAAAAAACAAATTACCTAATTTTAAAGTTGATTTACACCCCCACGCAAGAACTTCTCTACCTCCATGCTTCAGCATGGAGGTGGAGTAGTTCTTGTTCCACATAAATTCATGGGATTAAATTCCTCATTTTTCCATTTACAAACTATTATATGCCCATTAGAACCAAAAATGTTTAATTTTCCGTCATCCCAATCAATTTGCTGTCAATTTTGAATTTTTTGAAACTTAATCCCAAGAATCAAATTAGATCAATGAACCATGGAGATGGAAGTGTTCTTGCGTGGAGGTGTAAATCAGCCTCAAAATTAGGTAATTTGGTATTTTTTGATGATATTGTGAATCATCAACTCTAATTAAATATTTTAAAGTAAAATTTTAAATTATGCGCCGAAAATTTAGATATAGGAGACTACTTCATTTTTTAACAGGATAATGACGCCAAGCGCACTGCTCTCAATGTACGCCGCTGGTGTCACTATAACTGTCCAAAATTCTGAAAACATCTCCTCAATCAGTTTATTTAGCCCAGTAGAACATATTTGGTGAGAATTTGATTTAAGACAAAAAAGAAAACATGACATATAAGCACATAATGGGAAGTAAAAACAATGATAACAGAAGCATGGAGGAAAATCGATGCAGAAATTACAAAAAACTGATTAAATCTATACCAAAACATTTAAAAGTTATTGTGGACACTAAAAAGTATCCTACTAAGTTCTAAAGTAAGAAATAAATACAATATTTAAAGCTAAGTTGTGATTTTTGTTAGTGTACGAAGACTTTTGTGGTGTAATTTTTCAATAGCTTTTTGATTATTAATTTTTAAAAATATAATAGTTATATCATTTTTAAAATAATAATTATGTCATTCTATTAAGAACAAGTTGCAGATATAAAAAATTATAATTACAATATATTAAATTTTATTAGTCGAAAACCTTAAATTTTATACGAAATTGCAAGTGTACGAACACTTTTGGCGTCCACTGTATATATTGTACCACAGATAGGGATTCGTGGATTTTATACTAACAATCCCAAAGAACAAACCAGTTCTTTAACAGCCACGAAATTAATTGTCGAAAAACAAACTTTAAAACACAGGATACAACAGTAAAATTTGCACAATAAGTTACAGAAGTTTCTCACGCCTTTTCCAGCACTTATACACAAAAATATCAGTGTTTAAAAATACATGTATGGATGATCAAGATTATCAGAGCAAGCAATTACCGGTCGTACGCTAGTGAAGCTTCAGCAGTTGAAGTAATACTGACTCAGTTTAAGCAAGACTCTATTTATAGTCTGCGTGGCTATCTTCCACTGCTTTCTCGAAATATTTGCTTACGCCATAGTTCATGGTGGCATGGACTTTCACAATAACTTTGAGGAGCATCCATACGGCCGCCAACATGGTCCCTAAGTAGTCAAATTTGATTGCCCCAAATAATGCCAACTTGGCTGTACCTGCAATATTTCGCAAAGTTCCCATTGGAACGCCGTTGTTACGGAGACGGCGTTGCTTGTGAATATTACAGTTTTTATCATAAAATAAATGCCACAGAAAGTAATATAACCTATGAAACATCCAAATATAATTATTTACATTATTTTAAGCTAAACTTAATCCTTAATTACACAAAATTCGAAACAATATTTATATGGCAAGATTCGTAAAGTATTAAAAAGTCTAGTATAAAATACTCTTAAATTTTAATTGCTTTAAATTATTTGCTAAGTATGTGTTATTCATTTTAACGAAACTTTTTTTTTTATTGAGCTTTATTTCCTCGATTAAATTAATGTCAAAATTATAAATCAACGAAAGCTATTGTAAAATAATTAAACATTTGTCCTTATAATCTTATGAATTGAAATACTAGTCTTATAAGCAATGAATTCATTATAAAAAGCTATAAAAGCATTTGCATATATTTTATTCAATTTTAAATCCATGAAAAATAATAAATTGAGTCTGTTCTTAAAGCAAAACTTTCATAGAGATAAAAAAAAACCTGTATTTTCCTTCCTTTACAGTAAAAAAAAGGGGGGGGGCGGACTCTCTAACTCATGAAAGAAAGAACCATATTATACTTCTATGCAATAAACTTGAAGAAAGGAGGAAAGATTCAACCAAAATCTAAATTTATTTTCGATGTCAAGTATTCCTTAATTTTGATCTGGAATTCTTACTTAAAGAATAATGGAGTGAAATCACAATAAATCTCTTAGGTAATCAAAGTATTCAAAAAGAAAATTGGAAATCTTTTTAAACACTTTTTCTCGATTCAGGAAAATTGAAAAATAGCTGTGCTCTAGTTAGATTTCATAAATTTCTAAACGGTAAAAGATTTTACTGAAGATCGATTTTTTTTTTCTTATCAAAACTCGCGATTCTTTTTTTTTTTTTTCCTTTACTTCTTCTTTTGTCGAAAAATGATTTCATCAAAATGAATAAATATGAGGTTCAGAAGAGATGGCTAAGTGAGAAATACATTTCATTTCGAAACTCGAAACTAAAATAGATTTCATTCACTTATTTCAATTCGAAATGTTTCGGGGAATTTCTGCCCGAAAATATTTTATACTTTCATTAAGGATTTCTAAATCTTATTTAAAAAGTTAAAAAGAGATTTTTTTTTTCCACGCTTTTGAAATTTTTGTTCTTGAAAAAGAAAAAAAAAAGGACATGAAATAAGGGTAATTTCTCTTTGCACATTCCTTATTATATCGTTTTAAAATAACTCTCTAAGAAAATCCAAATTTCTTTTTTTTATTAAATACGATTACTTGAATTTAACAAGCTTTAGTATAGTTCAGTACGGTGATATGAATGAAGTTTATCTTTTAATTAACGGTTTAATTTCTGAGGGTTTTTAAATTGAGTCACGAAAATATTTTCTAAACATTGTCCATACATTGAATGTACCCAAAAATTTCCAAGTGTTCACCAAAAATTATAAAAATACTTGCACAACCAAATGAACAAAAGCATTGACAATGAAAAAATATCGATTTCTCATTAAAAAATATCAATGAGAACTAATTTGTTATCAATCCTCTAAGTCAAGTGCCAGAAATGAATAGATTTTAGCACCCAATCATTTTCAATCCAAGATGGCGGCCTCGGATGGCAATAATTTAAAAGAATGGTTTATTCCTGACGAAAGAGTATGATTACATAAATTTTGAAAGAAGCAAAAAATAGATAAAATATGCAAGAATTTACTTTTTTTTTTCTTTTTTGTGAAAGCAAGTTGGAAAAATACGAGGACCGGGTTTAAAAAATAGAATATAAGGTATTTAGAAATCTGAGGGAAAAAGTAGAGAAAATATGGAAAATAAAATGTGGAATGAAGGAAAAAGAAATAATGGTTTAAAAAATTAAAACTTTCAGGGCGAAAAAAGAAATTTCTATCAGGAGAGAAAAAGATTGGTTCTGGAATGTTGTGGAAAAACAGAATTATCTGAAAATAAAGATGACAGAAAGAGTGAATTGGCAGTCCTTTCGTCCATAAAAATTGAAAGCTGAGCACTAATATTCTTTTTAAAAATAATTCTAGTATCCGCCAATAATGTCCGAAGTATTCATATTTGAAAAAACTACAGAAAACGACAACTGTGCAATCTACACAACGCAAAGTATGAAAATAGCGAATTTTGTAGAAAAAAATTGAATTAAAATCGCTTAAAATTAATAGAGTTACCGCCATAAAATAAACGAATAAATTATAATAGATGTATTATTGATGACGACCACAGAAACGACCGTTAAAAATCAAGGTATCCATATTGTAATGTTATCGCTCAACTTCGCGAATGTTGAAATTCGCAAATTATCGAGTAGCGTACTGTTATCAAATTAGTGCAAACTGTATCGGAAAATAGTTCATCTGAAAATATCATTGCCCAAGTAAAATCCTTATTGGATTAGTACCAAAAAAAATTTTTGGTATAGTGGTTGTGTTAAATATTCTAATGAGTGCAGCGTTTTGTTTCTTCTCGTAGTAAATAAATGGGTTTATTGCCCACGTTTAGCGATGAATAATTGATTAATATTAATTCTGACTTTTTTTTAATTTACAGTTTGTAACTATTTTTATTCAATATGTATGTTATTTAATTTCATTTATATCGCATGAATTTAATAATAATGTGATATGTATAAGTATAGTAGAACCTGTTTTTGAGCGGTTCGGATTATGTGATTTTAATTTTGTGCGATTTTTTCTGTGCTGTATATGAATTTTAACAGCTTTGGCGCCACTGTAATGTTTTCTATCAATGTACCAGTGACGGATCAGAGAATGTTGGGGCCCTCCTGAAAAGTCAGATATTGACTTTAATATTTTATAAATTGGGTAAAAACGTACTTGGCGTAAGTCAGGCCTTAGCCTCCCCCCCCCACGCGAGGCACGGATTGCGGGGGTGTACATTAAGCCACTGCAATATACATCTATACACTTCAAGGCGATCTTTTCATTTGTTATAAACAGTCTCCAGACAATGTACGTAGAGTTAATTTCTCTTAACGCGTTAACCGCCCGCGCTTGATTGAAGACAAAAATTTCAATGACAGTGACATTATCAATAATTTGTTAGATTATGAAGACGGATAGGAAGAACCAGACTTTTGAGAGCAGATAAAATATATGCAGAGATACAGCTTTCCAAGAAATAAGAAAAGCATTTTCTTAAAATAGATACCAACCCCGAAATGAGTATGAAATTTCACACGCACACAAAAAGAGCTTTGATCATGTATATCTGGTTACCGTGGACATTTATAAGCAACTGAGACCAACCAACCTTCGTCGTAAAAACTTATCTCTTACCTTATGATGCCAAAAAGTAAATCAATTTAAATTGTTTATTCAAGTGACGAAAGCGATTTTGAATTTATTCATTACAAGAAGATGAGCGCTTTTAGTTGCGATGAGTAGCAGTGAATTATGTACAGTGGCCCCCAAAAGTGTTCATACACTTACAATTTCCTATAAAATTTAATGTTTTCGAATAATAAAAACTAATATATTGTAATTGTAATTCGTTTCTGAAAATCTGCAATTTCTTCTTAATAGAATGACATAATTATTTTTTTAAAATTATATAACTATTATTTTTTAAAATTAATAATCAAAAAGCTATTGAAAAATTACGCCATAAAAGTCTTCGTACACCTAACAAAATTCACAATTTAGCTTTGAATATTGTATTTATTTCTTACTTTAGTACTTAGTAGGATATCTTTTAGTATCCACAATAACTTTTAAATGTTTTGGTATAGATTTAATCAGTTTTTTGTAATTTCTGCATCGGTTTTCCTACATGTTTCTGTTATTATTGTTTTTACTTCCCATTATGTGTTTATATGTCATGTTTTCTTTTTTTTTTTAAAGAAAATTCTCACCAAATATGTTCTACTGGGCTAAATAAACTTATTGTGGAGGTTTTTTCAGAATTTTGAACAGTTATAGGGACACCAGCGGCGTACATTGAGAGCAGAGCGCTTGGCGTCATTATCCTGTTTAAATATGAAGTAGTCTCCTATATCCAAATTTTCGCCAGATAATTTAAAATTTCACTTTAAAATTTTTATTTAGAGCTGATGATTCACAATAACATCAAAAAATACCAAGTTACCTAATTTTGAGGCCTATTTACACCTCCACGCAAGAACACTTCCATCTCCATGGTTATTGATCCAATTTGACTCTTGGGATTAAGTTTCAGAAAATTCAAAATTGACAGCAAATTGATTGTGATGACGGAAAATTAAACATTTTTGGTTCTGATGGGCATATAATAGTTTGTAAATGAAAAAATGAGGAGTTTAATCCCGTGAATTTATGTGGAACAAAAACTCCTCCACCTCCATGCCTCAGCATGGAGGTGAAGAAGTTCTTGCGTGGGGGTGTAAATCGGCTTTAAAATTTGGTAATTTGGTTTTTTTCTTATGGTATTGTGAATCATGAGCTCTATTTAAATATTTTAGAGGAATTTTAAATTATCCGCCCAAAATTTGGATAGTGGAGACCACTTCATTTTTTAACAAGATAATTACACCAGCGCACTTCTCTCAATGTATGCCACTGGTGACTCAAGAACTGCATCAAAATTCTAAAAAATACCTCCTCAATTAGTTTATTTAGCCCAGTAGAACATATTTGGTGACAATTTAATTTTAAAAAAAAACATGACATATAAACACATAATGGGAAGTAAAAACTATAATAACAGAAGCATGGGGGAAAACCGATGCAGAAATTACAAAACACTGATTAAATCTATACCAAAACATTTAAAAGTTATTGTGAACACTAAAAGATATTCTACTAAGTAATTAAGTAAGAAATAAATACAATATTTAAAGCTAAGTTGAGATTTTTGTTAGGTGTACGAAGACTTTTGTGGCGTAATTTTTTAATAGCTTTTTGATTATTAATTTTTAAAAATATAATTATATCATTTTTTTTAAAAAATAATTATCTCATTCTATTAAGAAGTTGTAGATATCATAAAAAGACTACAATAACAATATACTAAATTTTATTAGTCAAAAACATTAAACTTTATAGGAAATTGCAAGTGTACAAACACTTTTGGGGGCCACTGTATGTGTATTTTGAAACCTCCTCCATGTATAGAATGAGAGTCCTCTTAATATATATAGAATAGAGAGAGAGTTCTCTCCATATATTCTCTATATATAGAATCAATGAGCTAAATGTTTTAAAAATGTTTTCATGTGTAATTTAATTCTTTATTTTGTTATGGAAGTACTTTCTCATAAATTTCATAAATAATTGACGTATTTTGTAAGTGCGACTTTTTTTTATGCAGTCCCTCTCCACCGCATAAAAATTAATTTCTGTAGTATTTCGACGAAGGTGTTTGTTATATGTAAGAATTCATGAAATTTTCGAATATTTTTTGTGCGGTAATTTTTATGCGGTCCCTATCTATCGCGCCAAAAACAGGTTTTACTGTATATAACATAATTTTTTTATAAATGTCAAGCCCATATATATAATAATGTCAAATTTTAGATACATCAAAATAAATAGTAAATATGTATAAAATCATGCCAATGAATTTTCGACACTTTTGTACACATATTTAAATTAAAAATAACTCAAGAACATAGAATTTATACCAATTTTAACTACAATAATCGTATCCTTTTCTACAGTTTTTACTGGGTTTTCATAGAAGCGTAACTTTACAACTTAAAAAAATATTAGTATATCCTACAGTAAAATATATAGTTGTATTAGTGTGCTTTTGAAAATTTATTTAAACGGAAAATTAATTAAGATGCCTCTTAAATTTGAACTTATTTGCGAGTAAAACAAATCGAAAACCTTATTCCGCCAAACAATATTTTTTGAATAAACAATACTTGATCAAGTAGAAAAATACTTTTTAAATAAATTGCTCTAATAGAATGAAACTTTACCCTAGTCCAAAAGAAATAACTTGTTAACCAGGCGTGCAGGCGTTTAGCGAAATTATTTTGTATTTACTTGATTTACTATATTATTTTCGTATTTTTTCATTGAATCTAGATATTCATCATTTATCAAATTTCTAATTATCTTTATAGCATTAATTTTTAAATCGTTTGCAATAATACAAATTTGCTAAGAAATATATTTTTTTTAGATTTTTATTTATTTATTTATTTTTTAATTTTTGAAATGGGATATATACTATGCATTGAGCTGGATTCAATTTCAATGATAAAATCAGAATTTTTTCCAGAAAATTATATAAATATACGTTTTAGAATTCAATATATTTTTAACAGATTTAAGGCAATGTAGCAAAATATAAATTTTATTGTTATTCTGATAAAAATATTTAAAAAGTCTAATTTTTCCCTTTTTCTTAGACATTAAATTTATTTGAGGCAATGGAAATCTGATTTAACTTTTGCTTCATACTAGTTACGTACTTCATACTAGTTATACAATATTTTTCTCCCTTTAATAACGTTATTAATTTTAACTATAAAAGTTCAGACAAATTGTTCAGCATCTTCGAGAATATTTTTATGATTTGAAGTACAAATAGAATCTTTATTAATGTTTCCAGATATTAATCCGAAAAATATATGCATGTTTGAAAACAAAATTTAGTGTGTTATCGCTATGTTTTTTTAAATACTGATTTAAAAATTATATCTTGCATTTTCACTCAGAAAACTACTTAATATAATAAAACTTTAAAAAAAATATAATTATATTTTTCCAATTAGGGAAGATAGTTGCATAACTATTTCAGAAGTCTTAGAGTCCATCACTAAAATAAATAGTTTTGAAAAAAATTTTAATATTTTGATAAATATTTTAATTTATTCAATACATTTAGATATATCGTTTTCCTTAAAAATTAATATAGTTTTGGAAAATTAGATTATAACAATTTGGAATTAGTGAAACTACTAACAAACTAAAAATGGCTATCATTTATTTATGTTATATTTTTGGAGAAAGACTATTTTTATTTTATTCATTGTTTTAATTTCGAAACCCAAATTTAAGCAAATTTTGAAACTTCTGATTTGGTGAAATTTATGACCTAAATTATTGAGCATGTTTTATATTCCACTGTTTACCACAATAGAAACCATTTTACAAACAAATAACTTAATACTTTTTCCGATTATTACTGCAGTTACATAAAATAAGGAACACATCCAAATGTTTTTGATATTAATGCTTAAAGTTTCTAAAAATCACTTCTACAATTATCATAAATATTGTCTCATTCTATTATCATATAATTTTTGTGCGTATGCACTAAAGGCCTTTACTTCAGTAGCTGTGATATAATTACTTTCTACTTTGGGAATGTAAGTATATTTTTACTCTTTTTGGAGAAAATGTGATGAAAAAATATTTTTTTTAAATCTACATTACACATTTACCTTCTAACTATTCAAGAATATATATGAAATCATCATTATACAGACACGTTATTCAGAAAAATAAATTCGCCGAAAATTTTCTTCAAATAAATAATATTCTTAAATAATAATATTCATCAAACCATTTTATATGCATATTCTAATTCAAACTTTAATATACAAGGGGTGATCAAATGAAAGGTACGAAATGACACGGTGGGTACAAATATAGACTTTATTCAAAATATACACCATAGGCCTGAGCACAACGATCCCACTGATGAAAAAGCCGCAGGATTCCTTGTTCCCAGAATTCCTGTGGCTGTGACGAGACCCAGTCCTTCACAGTGTCCTTGAGTACGTCGTCCGAGTTGAAGCGCTTTCCTTTCAGGTGTTTCTTCAGTGGACCCAACACATGGAAATCGCAGGGTGACATGTCCGGACTGTAGGACGGATGGTCCAACGTCTCCCATTGAAACTTGGCAGTTCCATTTGTGTGACTCTGGAGACGTGTGGACGCGCGTTATCATGGAGCAGAACCCACACCCTCCGTGAGCAGCCCGGTGTTTTGTTCTTGATGGACCTGCGTAGGCGTCGGAGTGTCTCACAGTACACATCGGAGTTAATGCTTTTTCTGTGCTCGAGTAATTCTGTGCTCGCATCATTTGGACGCCGCTTTTTTATAAGAACCTTTGCTCTCTCCTGCGCATGCGGGCACCCGCGCATGATCCGATCCCAGTCAGAGTCTCCAATGGCATCCCGAGATGTCTCGCTACATTCTCCCTTGGCGGAATATGCAAATATTTAACTGTTTCATTTTATGTCGTTTCGTACCTTTTCATTTGATCACCCCTTGTATATATACTACTATTGTTTTTATTTTTTAATTTAAAAAATATGTATAATATAAAAATTAAATATTTCCTTTTAAAATACACATCATTTAATTTTTTTATTTAAATATTTATTAAAAATGTGTTTAATATCAATTTTTTTTTTTTTTTACTTTCTTTTACTGAGTTATTATAAATTAGTAATGAGGTAACAGAAAATGATTTGAATATATCGAGATTTCTTTACTGAGTTATTATAAACTTAGTAATGAAGCAACACAAAATGATATCAATATATCAAGATTTAAAACCAAGTCTTATGTAGTTACGTATAGCGAGCTATTATTCCTGCTCTATAGTTAATTGACTGTAGAGTTCAATTGGCCTCCCTTAAATGGATCCACTTAACTCGAAGAGAATCCGATGTATACGCAGACAATACTTTGTCTCGTTCCCAATAGAGCTTAAAGTGGGATTAAACCACTGTATTCAAAGCCAATCGCTCAACACTCAGCAACTGCGTTTTGCTTAGGTGGCAATCGGATATAGTCGATGAGCTTCGTATAATCTTGTATGATTCCATTAAGTAATCCTATATTAATTACTCATTCTCTTTGCAATGTAATTAGACTAGTTTTTCTTTAAGGTGCTGAGAACGTTTGGAACCGTGATTTTACACTAGCGTATAAATGAATAACTTTTTGTTTATTTAATGTCACTTGAAATAGATTATGCATATAAAAATGTTTTAGGGAATTGTATTACAATAAAAATTATTTACTGCAAAATCGGGTATATAACGCGCCCTTTTAACTCAAAAAATAGGATCGAAATTTACGGGTACGCGTTATACGCCGGGTATAAAAAAGACAGCCATAAAAATTTAAAAAAAAGATATGAGCGTAAAAAAATTAGACAGCTACATAGATCAAAATGTCGTTCATTTAAAAGAAATGACGTACCTTATGAACATAGAGAGTTGTATAGTTCTAGAAGTTATACTATTTTTTCAAGGCCTGGGATAATACCAAAAACAAATAACTTCAAAATATAAAAGCATTGCATACGTGCATTTCAGGCTTATTCGTTAAAAAAGAGGTGCGCTTTACACGGCGAACATTCCTAAAATTTTTTAAAATGCACCTTGAGAGTATAGGTGCGCATTTTACGCCAGATTTTATGGTAAATATAATTTGTTTGTCAGAAAATGAAGAAAAAAAATTACGTATTTTTCCAACTTATGGAAAAAATTTCTATAATAATAATATTTTGCAGATTTGTAGCGAGACTTCTGTACACAGCCTGAACTAGGGTTTTTGAAATATGTAATTTAGATGTGTATTTATATTGATATTTTAATATATCAGGGTAGATAAGTTTTTATAACGAACACCGGTTATTAATTCAATTAATAATAACTTCTGAAAAAATTTATTTTTTAGAAAAATTCTAAATGTACCGGAGGTGCTAGCTGTACATAGGCCAAATATTATTATTATTACTGTAGAAACGTTTTCCATAGAGTAAGTGAGAGTTATATTAACACCACACGATAAAGCTGCTCGAGGGCTATTGGTGACGGACCTCGTAATTTCGCACCATGTTTAAGTGAAGAGGACGACAGCTGCGCTGGCACCCCCCTGCTCTTAACTTCCACATGACACAGATGGGAGAACGTTTGAGTCTCAACCCATGAATCGTGCAGCGTTTGTTTAAAACGTGGCGGGTCTTAAACGGCGCTAGGCTTGAACTCATGACATGCCGGCCAAGAGTCCAAGAATTTGACCACTGGGATACCGCTTCCACATCATTTTCAATAGAAGGAGATGGTTTTTAAAATATGTAATTTTTTCTTCATTTTCTGTGAAAAAATCACATTTAAATATTTTTATTGTAAAAATATTCTTAAAACAGTTTTTTTCGAATTTTCTAATTCAAATAATACTAAATATTTAAAAAAAATATTAACTTAAACCATTTTTAAAAATTCCGGTTTCGAACATAGTTTTGAATTTTGAATTTCTTAACTTAATATTAAGGAAAACATTTTGAATGCATTTACGAATGCTATACATAATAAACGCAAACATGAATCAGTTTTTTTTTAAAAAAATAATTATTAAATTTTTGAAAGAAAAACCTTGGAAATCATCTTATGTTTTAAATTTAGCTTCACATTTTTTTTTAAATGGAAGATATTGTACTCTGACCATTATGAATTATTTCACATCTATAAATAATAAACATCGTCACCCAGCGATTCTCAAACTGTGGGGGGTGCGCCCCTTAGGTGGCGCTAATAATCCTACGGGGGAAGGGAGCGTGACCATATCATAAAGTTGAAAATAAAAAACTGTTTTTAAAAATTCTGATTTTGGAAGGAAGCAAAACAAAATACATTATGACATAATAGCAATCAATACAATACACGTTGCATGTATATTGCTATGTGTTACAGTTTAAAATGTAAGCAGGAAACGTATTATATAATATTTATCCTACTATATATCTACTTAAATGTAACTTACTTAAAATATCTATGAATTAAAAGTAACCCATACAAAATTTAATAATCATCTTGATAATTTGTACGTATTTATAGTTAAGGCCGTATTAAAGCTTTAGCGTCAAAGTAGTACATTGTTACTGCATTCAAAATATATTGTGATTATATGGTAGGAGCGATAAAAGTTATAATTGGAAATAGAGTCACAATATTAAAAGTTTGAGAAGCATTGTCGTAACCGTGACAGAGAAACAAATTATCTGTTAAATATTCAAGACCGTATTAAATTTCACCATATGATAGTGCATTTTCAGAGGACAGAGGTTTTGAATCCAAGTCACTGTATATATCCTCCATTAAGTCAGCAATATATGTGAATTAGGTATGTTTGGTGACATCTGGGCCATTCACATGGAATTTCATCCGAAATTTATTATGTGGTTAAGGGTGCTTGTACTTGGCAGGGACAATGGTGGAGAGAAATTTTAATTAGCCATGCGGTCTTGAATATCCAAACATCTCAATTATCTTCTACATGATATGGCATGTTTGTGGTGGTGATAATATAATAGGCTATTTGGGATGCATAATAAGTGACACGCTGCGAGTTAATTGACTTCTGGTGAGATGGAATTTCACAGTGGTTCGATCGGCACTAATATGAATGTGTGATTAAATGTTGCCTGAAATTTAGAATTATTCTGATTGCAGCACATGAGTTTGTAAATTCTAGTGATTCACAGGATTTTAGGATTTAAATAGTTGGTAAAATAAAATAGCATAAGGGTAGAATGTTAAAAAATGCCATTTATTTCTTGCCTCTTTATTATTTTAAGTTTAATCGGGACTCTTTGTAATGTCTTAAATTAAATTCTGTCTCTAATTGAAGTAATTCAAAAGTCTACAAAGGCACTATGAGAGCGAGAAATTTTACTCCTTATAACTTTTAACCTGGCTTGATCTTTGCTAATATCTAATACGAATACATAGCGAGAGTTATTAAGGACTTAACATTAAATATATATAGTGCAAGTATGTTCCTTATAATACTAAAACTTTCTCGGCATTGTAAGGCTGTTTTCGCCATATGCACAAGAGTGTAAACTAAATGCGGAGCACATTCTCAAACAGAAAAAATGCTTCAATTTTTATAAAAATTTGTGACATTGTAACTCATGCATTTGTTTATAATATAGTGTGTTTTTTTTAAATTTCAAAATATTTTATAGATAATTACAAGTTAAAAGGAAAAACTCAAGGAATAGCTAATTTAGCATTATGATATAGGAGAAGAAATGCGAAACAAATTTTATAAAAGAAAAAAATGAAGCAACTCGGATAAAAATGAGTAGTATGATAAAATAAGTGATTCTATACACAGGATAGTGAAGCCAGAATATTATATTAATGTTTCAGCACGTTTATATCTGAAAAAATAATCCGAATTCGGGTCCTATTCTTTAACGTTAGCCTAAAACAGCCTTAATTTTGAAATAAAAAATCCTATCTTATTTTAACTTTATTTTATTTTCGTGTTGATCAATCTTTTTCCTTAGGTTATTTTGATCTTTTATGTTTTTATTGTATTTGCATGTTTTTTTTCGATTTCAGTGATATTTTTTTTTTTTTTTTACTTGACTGATTGAGCAACCATGTCAAAAAGTTTGATACTTATATATTTGTTAGCAGCTGATGTGTTGTTGATTATCGATGGTTTATTTCTGTTTCACGTAATTTAGTTTTAGCACATAGCCCTACTCACTATAACATGAACGTTTTCCCTCTTTTACAAATATATAACTTTTAATCAATTATTTATTACGCTATTTAAAAAAAAAACATTTTGCAGTTTGATTTCATTCCATTATAATTTTATAGAAATCCAGAGTACAAACCTTCTAAATATCCCATTGTAATATTTCTGTTCCAAAAATATTTTTTGCCAAAGTATTCATACAATTTATACTAACTCATTCAGCATTCATATCAATAAATACATAAAAAAGTTAATTGTTGTGGTTGTTTTTTAAATTATAATGAATCATAAGTAATAACATTTAATTTATATCCTGCAAATATTTGAGCAGATTATTTTGGAGTAATTAATGCCATGCATAAAAAATACTTTGCTGGTATACCTGCTCTTCGTGTGGGTGAATTGAAATTAAAACAGTAGAAATTGAAGGGTAAAAAAATTTTTAATGAATTAATTTTGAGGGAATTACAAACTAAGCGAAAAAAAAAAGGCTCTCAGCATATCTTCTCTGTTCAATACCAGTCTTATTTGTATGTTTAATATATGAAAAAGGGATTTTGTTTTCAAATAACATCTCCCTAACCTCTTTTCTGGTCTACTTTTGAAAACCCCTTTCTTAGCTAATGTCTTCTCAGCAAAAGGAACAGAAAAAAAAGAGAAAAAATAGTTCATCAAAGAGAAATTTTTTTAAATGTAAAATGCTCTTGTAACACACTCTTGGGGGGGGGGGAGTTTTGTAAAATCTCTTTTCGTAGTGGATCCCTACTCCATGAAAGGAACATACCAGCTAAATTTGTAATCTATAGGTGTAACAGTTCTAAAAACGGGAATATTTATCTATTTATAACGTCCCTTTAACCCCTCACAACCTCCCTTAGGGTCTACTTTTGTGAAATCTTTTTTACAATGTATCTCTACTCTATGACAGGAACACGTCTGACAAATCTCTAGTACGTAGATCTGAGAGATAGAGTTCAAAAAATGGAATATTTATCTATAACCCCCGCTTTAACCCCTCGTAACTCGATTGAGGGGCAATTATCATAAAAATCTCCTTAGTAGTGGTTCTCTACTCCATGAAAGGAGCTTACTTGCTAAATATGAAATCTGTATTTCTAATAGCTTTGAAACATGAATGTTTATCTATATCTATAAACCCTCTCTACATCCCCCTTGGGTGCTGATTTTTTTTAAAACACTTTCTTAGCGAATCTCAACTTCATGAAGGAAACCTGCCTGCTGAATGTTAAGTTTGCTGGTCTAATAGTTCGGGAGATATCGCGATGAGTGAGTGAGTTATTCAGTGAATGAATGAAAGAGTCTTTTTTTCCTGGTTTATATAAATAGATTAATAAATATGTATAAATACTTTTTGGAATTAAAATGCATTTTTTTTTTTCTATCTCATCGTTCAAGACTGATATTTAAATTTTATTCTTTCCGAAATCTGGAATAACATATTTGTCATTTCCAACACTTGTAACGATGCATATTTATGTTATATATTATAATGGAGTACATATATGTACAGTATTATTTATATTTATTAAAATAATATTAAAATATTATTACTTGCAAATACATTTTAATAACATTTTGTATATGTATATAAACCTGAATTAAGCTATTCATATTCTTCGAAAGCTAGCATCTATATTTCTAGAATTCGTGTTCCATGAAATCAATTAAGGGATTCAATTAATGCCACATCATTGTCATATGCCAACTATAATTACGTGGTTTCATACAATCAGTTCAAAAGTTCATGTGGCGTCATAGTCACATGATGAATGTAATCACGTGTTTCCAGTCATATGCTAAGCTGCTGCCAACTTTTGCTTTTTGCGGAAACTTTCTTTTTAAAAGTACATAGTTGTCAACAGTAATAGGTATACAAAATGTATTTGATTCAAAATTACTCGTAAGAACTAAGCATTTTCTTTTTAATTTTGAAAAAGCTATTGAAGAATCTCAATACATGAACATCTTTATTTAATCGTCAAATTTGAAAAAAAAGTCTTAATCTTATCAAAATTTTACATAAAGTACAAGTCTGGTGTCAGTTTTTAATTCAGTGCAGAACAATCATATGACCATCGGAAATGTGGCCAAATGGTTTTAAATAGTTCATTATCTAAGAACCCCTTTTCTGCCGAGGAAAATTACACAATTCTCTCCCAGCGCCACCGTTTTTCACGCACGCACGCGTAGTTATTTGATGTATTGGAGGAAAGAAAAGGCATAAATAAGTAATCCATCGATCGAAATAAGTAAATCATCCGCAAAGTTTGTCAAGGTTATTGTATTGCCCATTCAAAGCCTTTGGAACAGTTTAAATTATAGCAGCGCAAAGCAAAAGATCGTATTTCGGAAAGGCGTACTACGGACTCGTAGCTGCATGTCACGAGTTCGAGCCTAGTGCTGAAATCCTGAATAGAAAGGGCCAATGGACATTAAATCTATAGAGCTCAATGTTCTCTCGTTGTGGTGCTAAGAGAGAGAGAGAAGTGCTACCTCATGCGTGGTCCTCATCAATTGATCGAGGTGCAAAATTACAAGATTCGTTACCAGTAGCTCTCGAATTGCTTTATAATGCTTTATTGTTTCATTAATATAACCTCACTCACACTGTCGGAAAGGCATATTATATACCCGTGGCGTTTTAAATGGCTTAAAATAATATTCGTTGAACCAACAAACAAAAAAAAACTGATAATTGACCTGGATAATGCATAAAATTAATTTTTATTTTCAGGGTGATTCTAAAATAATGGGATGAACTTTGAGGGGTGGTAGAGCTCACTAAAACAAGCAATTTTTTTTTGGAATGCATTTGTGGAAGTGCCGCTTTAAGGCACAAACAGAAAAAATATAACACATTAACGGAAACATATAACGTTCAGTAGTAGCACACTTAACGAGTGATTCCATGCAGAATATTATGTAAAAACAAGTATGTTTTGAACATTGCAATCCATCGCCCAAGCAAACCCAACAGTAAATACTGCCACAAGCGGTTGGTTTGATTGACATGTAGACGACATGCTGCAATCTTGTACTTGTCCCGGGTGTTTCGCCGACATGGTCCAAAAAGACTTCTTCTAGGTGTGATCCTCTATATAGTCCTTCCATCAATACTCCGCGATAAATGAACTATTTTCACATAGCCTCGATGTAATCGTTGAAACATTTTACAGCATGTCTAGTTCAGTTGTGTTCAGCATGTGTCTACTTGGAAAGAGTTTTTGATGCAGCTGAATCGCTGCTCTTCCTTTACCATTATCAGCCATTTTCCCTATTAGTAAAATCACCCATAACAACCAAAATCTCAAGCGCAAATGCCGACTTTGATGGTGTAGCAGATCACTGGCATACCGCATTGCTGCCTTCATCTATCGCCAATCACCTAATAAAGGTCGCCAAGCATGCATAACAGTTGGTGGATACAATTTCTAAAATTTTTGTAACATTTTCTCTGCGGATTCACACGTTAAGTCTGCTGCTAATGAAAATTTTTATGTTTCCGTTAATGGGCTTGTTTTTTTTCTATTTCTGTCTCTCACAACGCGGCACTTCCTCCAAAAATTCCAAAACAAAAATAGCTTGGACTACTGACCTCTACCACGGCTCAAAGTTTTTCCCATAATTTTGTAATCCCCCTGTATTATGTTTACCTACCGTTAAATTAACTCTGGTGATGCTTAGTTGTGATCCAGGTCTCATCTTTTTCGATACTGTAGACACGGCGATTTCTTCGCATTTTATTTTCCAAGTCATTGATGGCGGTTGAGCCTCAAGACGGTGATACCTACAAAAATTTTAAAAAAATGATAATGTTAAAATTGTAATAACATCTGCATTACTGCAGCAGATATAATCGAAATCATAAAAATTACAATTAGAAATTTTAATATAAATATTATCTACATAAGTAGGTATAATTAAAGATTATCAATGTGTTAGTATATATTTCTATTATCCTAAAGAAAAATGCGATAAGTAAAATTTAGCTGTCATCAATCTTTTTATCACTCTAAATAAAAAGGTTTTCGTGATGATGTAATAAGTTTATTACGTATTACCGCAACAACGCCAATGTTCAAGATAACTCGCCAAGTTTACAACCCAGATTTCACATGTGTTGTAAGCGCCGAATTAGCAAACATGTGATTCGTTTCATATAATGTCGCCAATACGGTTGGGATAGTACATTAGAGTTGGCCAAGAACAAATTTTGCGGGGGAAAAAAACAATAGATAGAACTACATAATACATATAAATTACAGTCTTACAACTTGAGCATTGAACAGTGAGTATGAACAGTTGCATAATTTGTACAATGGGGGTTCATACACCGTTACGCGGACGGGGAGGGGGGGGGTTACCTCTCTAGTTATATCAAAATAAATATTATTATTATTAGATGTTATTAACATTATAAGATAACATTGGTATCACAGATATCATTAGTATTAGTATATACACATCAATATTTAAATAGATACATTATTAAGTAGTAAATGTAATATTTTGTATATGCCGGATTTGTGGCGTAGTTGGTTTGGCGCTGGATATGTATGTTCAAATTTGCGGATTCGTTCCCGGCCCAAGTAGGTAGATTTTCATGATGCAAAAAATAGACAGCGTCCATGTCATATAATTATGCTGTATGTTGAATGCCTGTTTGTCTTGGGTTCTCTGGACAAAATTAAATTTCTAGTACGGTCTCACATCATCAGAGCTCTGGTTGCCTCCCTCTAGCAGGAATCTGGGCATCAAAATCGCTTGTGACGATTTATATGCCACCTATATGGTGCCGCACTAAAAAGAGGTTCTAGCTCTCGGGTATTAAAATTCCAATTCTAGTCTAGCTCTAGCTCTGCAGTATTAAAATACCAATCCGCAGCCCCATTAGAAATATATATATATATATATTTGTTATTTAAATGAAGGTAAAAAAATATAACAAATGAATAAGTCAAAGTTATAGTCAGGACTCAAAACGCAGAGCAAGTTTTCAATGCAGATTTTATGTAACAATGCTCCAAACTCAAAATGCTAATGTAAAATTCTCTAAGAAATTAATTGTGGGCCAAACCCTGATTTCTATAAAAATTTGCTAAATAAAAGCTACATGACGGACATTTTTCCGATTGGGACACGTAGTCAACACAATGTAGCTATACAATGCACAATTGGCGCATTTAACAAAGTAGGCAACCATCATAACCAAAGTTCGTGTAGCATTTTTGTTCAGCCTCCGGCGGATCATACAAAATACATCCGTTGAATATAAGTCGCAATGATTTGAATCAATAAAAAAAAATAAATATCGACTTTATCTTTAAAATAACGCATTCGTTATATACTTTTTTTAATTTATTTTCTCAGATACGAATGGCAATGCTGATAGATAAAATCCACATTTAATTTTACCAATGGAACCCAAGACTCACTCACTTTTTTAAAGTACCGCCTTCTTTAGATCATTGATTAAAATTGCATTTCTCTGAGGCTCATGAAAGCACTAATAGGGTGTAAGTATACATAAACTTGACCAATGTAACCATAGTCAGGCCTTACTTCTGAAGTACCGCCTTCTTCCAATAATTTCATGATTTTTATGTAGAAATTGCCCAAAAAGCGTTAGTTGATGTAAATCACAAATATCACTTCGAATATCACTTCTTTCCTTTTTAAGTACCGCCTTCTTTCAATGATTAAATAATTTTACTGCTGTAATTGCTCAACAAAGCTTTGGTGGGAGGTTAAATTTTATTGCTCAGTTTCTGATGACACAGCTCTGATTGGATGACTGATTTAACCAATGCAATCATAGTTAGATCTTTACATTAGATGCCCCGCCCTCTTAAAGGGATTAATGATTTTATTGCTGAAAGAGTGCAACAAAGCATTGATTGAGTGTAAATCCAGAGGCGGCGTAAGGCGTGGGCCACGCCCACGCCTCGTGTGCATAGGCCTCGCGCCTCAAAGACGAACTAAATTAAAAGAAAAGTAAGGAAAATCCAGAAGCACACTCTACAGGGTTTTTATATTGATAAATTAGAAAATCTCAGCTCTATCCGTTTTTCGCCATAAATAATCGAAAGTTTTATGTATCGACTTTTTTTTAAAATATATTCTATTTATCGGGGCATGAAAGCACATGAATAAATATAATTCGTGAAAATATTGTTTTCCATTTTCTTTAATTAAAAATTTCTCAGCTTTGTCGTTTTTGTTCATTTGTTCATATTTAGTGTGGCAACATCAGCTGGAATTAAGTTGCTATCGCGGAGAGTTCCCGGTCAGAGACAAGGCATAGCGCGAAAACTTCCCATCATTAGGAAGCCCACTAAAGTATCGCATGCAGACGCAGTCTCGTTTCACGTGTTTCTATATCATATTATAAATCTTAAAAGTATTTGATGCGAGAATAAATAATAGTGGTACTGGGCCTTTTTCATCCATGTCAGGCTTAGGCACTAAGAGAGATAATAGGAATCTGGTGCAGAGCAAAAAGAAAAGCGGAAAGAGTTGTATCTAACCAGGTTTAAAGTTCAGCTATGATGAAATTTCTCGGTCAGACTGAATCTGGCAGTAGAGATTCAAATTAAAAGATTATTTTGACTTCTCAACAATATTTATCCATATCCGAGTTTCAGTTGAATTTGGAAGTTACTCCAGATGCCCCAACTATTAATACAGAACGACAAAAATCGTAAATAGAAATAGGATTAAAAGCTTGCCAATCATAATCTGACGCTGAGATTTCTGTGTTCACGTTGAGTAATATAAGTCACAATCAAGAAGAAGATATTCAGATTAGTTCGTCGCCTGTGAACACAGATGCCAGTAACGTAGTGAAACAAGCATTTTCCAGTTTTGACCCGGGATTGTGTACGTTTCCCAAGATAGATGCTTACCGGTCATGATATAGTTCAAAGCGGCCCCACACTGCAGTTAAATAACGGTGATGTGAATATTATCCTGATGATGATGATCATAAATACTTTTCCAGTTTTCATTTCTCAAGAAAACTAAATAATGGTGAATCTTAACGTCGTCGCTGGTTGACTTATTCAAGTTCTAAAAATAAAATTTTCTGGTTTCCATGCAGACTATTTGGTAATAAGAACATGTGGCCTATATGTTCCAAAGTATAACATTAGAGAAGGGGATTAAGCACGGAAAAACATTAGACCGAGAAAACACGAAAGGCGAATTCTTGAGTCTCAAAAACATTGGTACAATTTTTTTGAGAGATTAATTTATATTATAAACTTCTTAGCCTATCATAAACTGGCATATAGAGGTCACAGAGAATCTTTCAAAAGAGACGAAGACACTTAGAAATCTGGAAAATTCGTAGACTAATTTAAATTGATATCTAAATATGATCCTATGTTACGGGAACACATAAATCGCATTGATAATAAACAACTCGCACACCATTATCTAAGCCACGATATTCAAAATGAATTTATCACAAGCATGTCAAACACAGTTACCTGTGAAGTGATTGGTGGGATAAAAGAGGCAAAATATTATTCTTTTATACTCGACTACAATAGAGACTGTAGTAGAATCATCTTAAGATATTGTAGTACATCAACTGGAAGTATAGAAGAAAACTTGATCGGATTTTTCTTGCTGTCACTGAAATGATTGGAGAATCCTTGACTAATGCATTACTGGGAGAGATAGAAAAAATGGCTTAGATATTCAGAACTGACGTGGACAAGGATACGACAACAGTGTAGATATGGTAGGCATAAATAGCGGAGTTAAATCTCGAATACTTAATATAAATCCCAGGGCATTTTTCCCACCTTGCGTTTGTCATAGCTGGGGAATCTGCTATTGGTAGACGCAGCTAATTCATCAGTAACAACAAAAACCTTTTTTAGTTTTATTCAGAATTTTTTTTCGCTATTTTCAAGTTTCAGCAAACGCTGGAAAAATTATCAAAGATAAATAAAAGCTTCCTATAAAACTTTTTAAAAACTTTAATGTCAAACATATGTAAATCGCGCTTTCTGCCACCAGAGGACGCTAGTTGCGTCTGATATAAGCAAACATGCTTTTAACCGTTTCAGTTGGATATGGAAAAACGCCTAAAGGGGAGCGATCTCTGTTTCCCGCGAGTTGAATTCTGTTATGACTTGTATTCATATGTAGTGTGTAACAATGTATATTAATCCTTTAAAAATAATTGTTATTAAAAACTGAATTCAGCATTTCAAAGAATCCTCCTCAATTTTTTACAATTTGACAACAGCTATCAACAACAACCTCGAATACACCTGACTTCTGTCTGCCCAGAAAACATCAGAAAAGTAGAAAAATATTTATTATATTAAGTAACCGATCTAGATTTGTTAAAATCTTTCTAAAAATCAAGAACAATTTTTTAACAAAACCTTTATTAGACACAAGGTGGGAAAAAAGATTTGAAGCGGTGAAGTCCGTAGTATTACAATTTGATAATATTGTTGAATGCAAAGAAAACTTAAAAAAACAAACGGAACAATCCGACGCACTCAGTAATTGCGATTCCGTTTTAAATGAAATGTTCAGTTTAGAAATATCGTATCATTACATGTATGGTATGAGTTATTAGCGAGTGTCAGTACAACAATAAGCAAATTAGCCCCTTTATGCATTACTCTTGAACATTTGCGTAAATTTTGTAGCTGGATCAAAGTGAATCGACAAACTGGATTCGGAAAATGCTTGTCTGACGTTCGTAAGTTTTTTCAGAAAAGCAGTTATGATTTGCCAAAAGATTTTTAAAATAAAAGAGTTGCCAAAAAAAAAAGAATGTTTGATTATGAAGGCGCGATCAACCTGTCAAAAGCCAGGAGGAAACAGACCTTTTTAATACCGTGATTGATTCTGTGATAAGCAATATAGATTCATGTATTTAAATAAATTTGAAAATTTTAGTATTCTCTTTGACTTAAACAAGTTTAAAACTATTTCAAAAGAGAAAATGCTGAAAAACTCTCAAGATTTACACACAGTACGAATTATACGAAGAATTACAAAATATGATCCCAAACTTACCCAACACCATTACAGACGTGAAACATCTGCTCCAATATGTCATAGAGAACAATTTGAAATAAATTTTCCGAAATATTTACAGCACCTTCAGAATTTTATTAACAATACCTGTAAGTACCACTTCTGCTGAGAGGAACTTTTCAAAATCAAAACTGATAAAAAATTTTTGTAAGAAATACAAAGGGTCAGGAAAGACTTTCAGATTTGGCAGTTTTATCTATTGAAGCAGATATATGTATAGCATTTAAGATGAATTACGAACCAATCATGAAGAATTTCAGGAAAACTGAAAGTAGTAAATTTCTTTTTTCTTTAATTTTTTTTTTATTATTATTGTTTAATGTGGACAAAGAAATGTGAGTAAAAAGTTTGGTTTTTTCTTTATGAATAAAAACAGTTTTTTTTTTAAATTTTATAAACCCTTTTTCTTACGTCACCAGAGGGCCTCGCGAAATGTATCTTGCCCACATTAAGTTCAGGTTTTACGCCGCCACTGTGTAAATCACATTATTTTGTTCAATACCATCGTAGATTGGTTTTATTTAAAAGTAGCGGTGGAGCCTTCTTTACTTAGTTAAATTTAATTGAACCGATTCTAATAAAAGTACTGACTAAATGGAAGTTGCAATAAATTTAAACAATGTAAACATTGTTCGACCTTTATTTTTAAAGCAACGCCTTCTCTAAGACAATCTTATAATTTTATCATTCAGAATTAAATCAAAATTCTCATTGGTTGTAAGGCACAAATATTTTAACCAATATTGTCATAGATGGACTTATATTTTTTGATGTACCGCATTCTTTACATAATTTTTTTTTAATTTGATATACGATTTTTTGTGAAAATATTTATTGTGTCACACATATTCAAACACATTGTTCCCTTACAATGTATAATTTCAAAAATATTAAACCCAGTCATATATTATTAGGAAGCTCTTTTCAAATTTTAAACGTGAATGTTTTATAATTTTCAAGTTTCATTGAACTTTTCATCATATTTTATTCGATATTTATATAAATGCTTTACAACAACAAAAGATAACTTTGCTTTTGTAGCATCTTAGAACAACTTTATAAGTGTATTTGTATTCTACTTCAGTTTTGTAAGTTTAAGCCAAGAATAACTCAAATAGAACTACTAAATTCCAAATAAATAAAAGATATAATGGTCTTTGTATGTTACTTGTTCCGTACAGAGTTTCTAAAAGCAAATAAACCCTATTCGACAAACTCAAGTAAACTTTTAAGAGGAGATTTCGATATGATAGTAGGAAAAGGGAACAAAATAAGTTAAGTATGAGTAAGTAAGTAAGTTTCCCTTCCTATTTCTTTCCCTTGATAATTTACAGGGAATTATAAAAAATAAAAAATACACACTTGCATACTGACATTTGCGTGTGTGAGAGAGAGATGAAAATACTATTCGAGCACTTATACTAATTATCTTTGAGAAAAATAATTATTTCTGTTGTTTGAATTTAAAACCTCCTTTCGAGAGAAAACTTAATTTTATGCTAAATTTACTATTTTTTAAATCCTAGAGAAGTGAGGGTTAGAGTTAATCGTTAAGCTGCTATTATTGTGATATTGATAAAATGACTTTCAGAAGCCTTGGTGATTTTCAGACCAGAAGAAGAAGAAGATTGGAATATACAATTGGCACGGGTGAGATTTGACGAATGCCGTTTCATTGGATCACTCAGTTAAGTGTTGAGTTATTTGTCTAAGGAATTTAATGTAGCCAATTCATTTGGTTACTTTCTCAGATTATAATCTTGTTTGATAGTAAATTGATTGAACCAAAATAAAATTAGTTATTTTTATAATAATACCTGTTCAAACTTCACCTGCAATCATAGGATCGCGACACAACTACTTTATAAAAACTACTGTATATATAAAACTAAACATTCAAAATGCTGAAGCAGGAAAGACAGCAAATGGCTGTTCTTTATTTACTTTAAATTTATATTAAAATGAATACATTGTTAAATTATAGGGTCTCTTTAGTACATTACTTGTTGCAACTAGTATCCCGAACTCGTGTCCGACGTGCCACGAGTTCGAGCCCTGGTGCCACTGAAGACCCGCCTTGTAGAGAGCCTTACTCGCGTTAAATCTGTTGTGGCTTAAAATCCTCCCGTTGATATAGTATAAACTTCAGAGAGGGGATGGAAGCTCAAGTTTTGTCCTCATTACTTGGCCATGGTTCAAATTTACTACGTCTGTCGACAATATCCCTCGTTTTGCCTTATATTACTTACGTTAATGAAACAATCAATCAATAACCCAATTTAACACTTTCAGAAGCAATAATTAGTTTATATGGATGGATAACAAGTAAAACTGAACTTGCATGACCAAATGCATTAATCTTTGAAATTAAAGAAATTCCTCCCTTTTCTTCCCTCGTTCCGTCGAGATGCGGCAGCCAATTGAAAGACGGGCGTGGTTGTCAGAAATGTGACGTCATTAACTAAATCAACTAGATGAATGGTTTCTCACTCACCCCCCCCCCACCAGCGTTGTTGCGCTGCACTCATTGTGGACTGCTTTATATTCTTATGTAACACATCAGCAAATTATTCTTATTTTGTTTCCTACTTATTATGATGAGTGGATGATAGAGATTTCTCTAAGGTTCCACGTAAAAGTATAACCATTACCATTACCGTGACCAAATGCACGCGGATTCAACTGTTTGACAGAATTTACTAATTTTTTAATTGCAGAACTCTTACGTGTCAGTTTGTCGGCAAAAGTATAGATATTCTTTTTATGGGATGAAACTTGAGAATATTTTGGTTGGGCCTTTACATCGAGAAAGGTGACTACAGAAAAGAATCAATGTCTTATTGAGGAATAGAGTCATGGAAATCTGAAAGACAGACCTTATTGCGTAGAAAACATTACATCGACTACATAAAAAACACGATGAGAACTAGAGGACGCGGAGTTCTGTATTGAATAGCATCTCTATACTTTGACATCGCCACATTTGATAATGGCAAATGAAAGCTGTAAATATTCTTCTTGGTATCTTAGCAGAAGGAAACTTCCATGTTTATGCAGCGCGCAGAACCCGAAACCCGAATAAAAAGAAGACGAACTTGAATGGATTGACCATTCTTGCTAAAGGGACTTGTGAGTGTAAAACGAAAATATTTTTGTGAGAAAAGAATGAAGTCGAGAGAAATTTTTAGAAGTCGTGTTGCATGTTTAAAGTCACATAACACAAATTAAAATAATATTAAAAAAACTATTCCGTTTAATATACAATTTATATTCATGACAAGTGCTGCTACAGGAATTGTTCGAAGTTGCAGCTGCGTAGGTAACAGCACAGCCGACAATGACGGAAAAAGGCTTGGCTTTTGCGTTTAAACAAATCCGGTGTAACGTCTTGGCACAACATTGAAAATGTACGCTAAGCTAATTATTAAAGAATGCCTAGTTCGAGTCTGTCCGGAGTCTCTTCCTCCATCTCGCAGGGTTTCAGTTCCGGGAATCTCTCGTCGTGAGTCTCAGTCTCTCGTGCAGTACGGTCTTCGAGGAGTCTATCACGAGTCTCTCAGGAGTCTATCACGAGTCTTCCTCTCTTTCTGAAGTCCACTCTTTTAAACTCTAGGGGAGGGTTCACTCCACGCCCCTCATCAATCCTCATTGGCCGACCTCAGGGTTTTGCACCCGGCACCAACGGTCTTGCACGTCATCCATTCGTGCAGAGATGACAAAAGTCCGGTCCCTCTCAAAGGTTCCCGGCGACAAGGGCCCGGCTAACATCTGGCACTTCAAACACCTCGCCGCCACCTGCAGAGGCGCCAGCACTCAAGACGTACAATCACTGCCCATGAATAGAAAATAATGCAGCGATGCCTAGCCCATAGTGTCCGCCAGACACACCGTCGCCGACGGTCCAGCTGTTCGGCACAGCACAATGCAGCTAAATTCACGTTTTCTCCCGCTGTGGAGTCTCTAATGAATAGGGGTGACTACTCCATTGTGACGACGTCACAACTCCTTCCCCCTGAAAACGTCCATTTCATTGGACTGCTCTGGTCCAATGTTGGATCCGTTCTTATGACTGACTCAAAAAAAGAATGTCTTAACAATGAGATCAACCAGGACAGCAATCCAATAGTAAAAAAAAACACTCAAAAATATGATAATAAGTAAATCCAAATTCCATAACATTTTACACACTTTACAATAAAAACTTAAATTTCAAATCTTGGATTCTTTTCTTAATGTTACATCTCGTCTTAAAAAACCGAGTTTTTAAGTGAATAAGTTAAATGCTAACATTTTACTAATATTACTATACGTTAAATCACACGTAACTACTGTACTAGACATCTATGTGCTTACACTTGGCTGAGAGACACAAAAGATTTTCAGTAACATAAATTTTTGTTTCCACCATATACACACAATACAGTAATATAGACACAAAAATACAATAAAAAGGTAAAATTAATTAATAGGAAATTTTTAAATGACTGCTTATTCCAGTCGTTTAATCCAATGACATTTCCATGTAACTTTCTTTAATTAATGTAAATGATTTTTAAAATTATATAAAAAAAAACTGTAAATACAAACATTTGGAATTATTTGGGCTAAACAACATTAATTTAAATATAAATTTGCATCTTGGCACTTTGCACACTTCTCACAATATTTATAACAAGTTATTCCACAATCATTATCTTTCCCACTACAACGTTGGGTAAAGTGGTGATTTTGGCACTATCATTAAAAATACAATTAACCTCGTACTTCCTCAGCTCACGAAATGAACTCACTACATCTCTATTATGTACACGTAAGAAACTTTCCCACTGCTCTAATTTACCTTTGGTCGGTATGAATTCCGATCTCACACTCCTCAACCCTTCTAATACCAAGTCTATTTGCTTTACACGATTTTTCCAAATTTGCGCCAAGATGTCTATATTAACCAATCGACGTAAAGCAAACTGCGGTAACCGTTCCAAAACCTGAGTAGTAATTTACATCCATAAGAAGATGCCCATATGATCTTAAAACTCCTTTTTCTAATGTAAATGCCAAATGGCATTACGTATGCGGCATACTTCTGATATCTCAGCATGAGTGAACGACGAAAGTACCACTTCCACAAATCCAGTACCATGACCCACGAGGCCGTGCTTTTTTCTCTACAAAACCTTCTCTTTTAACAAAAGATGAATCTTGGCTCGCGTCACCTGGTTCAAACGCCTATACTTAATACATGGGCACGGGTATCGGTTCACTTTTCTAAACTTAACAGCCGACAGTATACGATTGAACTGCCCATCTCGATTACACTCAATCCCTAGGATACCCAAACTCCTCTCCCAGAGAATTAATCAATCTCAGGTATATCCAAAAAATTTAATTTTAAAAGGTTTTCTTCTAATTAACTTATTATCCCTCTGCATTAAAGAAATCGTCCCTGGATCTGGAGGAAACCTTTCTTTATTTCTATCAACGACCATTCGTTA